>JBAMAX010002536.1:0-99805 GCA_037043745.1 Chymomyza amoena
AATTATTTCGAGCCCCCCGAGACAAAACAATATCTACCCCACTAGTGCGTAATTCAATTTTAATTAAATTAAAGCTACACTAATAAAAAATTTTAAAACCTAATTTAGGATTTTCGCATTCTTGATTTTAATTCATAAAATAAGACCAAAAATCGTAGAAGCCAAAAAAATCTTGAAATAAGATAAAAACTTCTTGAATTAAGAGACAAAAAAATCGAATTCCATTCAAGACCATAAATTCAAAAATCATGAAGAAAATTGTCAAATTAAAAAAAAAAAGATTTGTTGGCCTTCTTTAACGATTTTTGCCTTCTTGATTTTATTAACAATGGGATCAAAACAATAAATCTTAAATTAAGATTAAAAGTTATTGAATTAAGAAATAAATATATTGAATTCTATTCAAATTATAAAGAAAATAGTCAAATTTAGAAACAAGATTTGGTGGCCTTCTTCTACAATTTTTGCATTTTTGATTTTAACTCTTGAAATACGTTCAAAAAATCGTATTAGATTTGAATTAAGATTAAAATTTCTTGAATTAAAAAACATAAATATTGAATTCCATTGAAGACCTAAAAATTTTAATTAAAAAAAATTCTAAAACAAAAATGTTGAATGCCATTTAAAATTAAAAATTCTAAAATTATGACGCAAATACTCAAATTTAGAAAAAGGGTTCTTAAAACAAGATGCAATTAAAACGAAAAAAAAATCGTTTTTATGGCAAGATTGGCCGAAATCCGAATTTGAGATTTTGGTCACTTTTTTTTCAGCTTACTTCAATCTTAAACATTCGTAACTTTAAGATTTTTTGCTCTCAAAAGAAGTTTGCGCATTCTATGAATGGCAACAAATTTGTGCTAAATCTAAAATCTTGATTCAAGATCACAATCCAAAATCTTGATTTTGGCTATGATTTTCGATTTTCTCTTGGCTTATGTTAAAAATTTTTTAGGTTTAAAAAATCATAATTAATAATAAAATGTAAAATCAAAATTTTGCCATTTTTGATTTTATTTCTTAAAATGAGACCAAAAAATCGCAGAAGAAAAATCTTTAATTAAAATAAAAAGTTCTTGAAATAAGAAACAAAAATATATTATATAAAAAATATTCATGACCAAAAATTCTAAAATCACGACGAAAATTCTCAAATTAATTTAATCCAATTAAATAAGATTTTGATCACGATTTTAGATATTTTTTCTCGGCTTACTCAATCTTAAACATTCTTAACTTTAAGATTTTTCGCTCTCAAAAGAAGTTTACGCGTTCTACGAATTTTAATTCAAGATTCTTCACAATCCGAAATTAAGATTTTGGTCACGATTTATAATTTTTCCATGGCTTATTTTAAAAATATTGATTCTTATTTCAAGATTATCTAGGCTTAAAATATTTATAATTATCAATCAGGACTTTTCATGCGCAACTGCAAAAATCTTAAATCAAGAATGGTGTTCTTAAGCTGACAACACAAAAAGCTAATTTTTCTTTAGATTTTTTTCGATTTTATGGTCAGAAATCTTAAAACCTGACCTTTTTTATCAGTGTTTAAATAAATAAATAACAAATATTTATACCTTACTAGTACACAGAGAAAAAAATTCAATTATTTCGTACCTAAAACTAGGAAATCCACACTTGATATGAGTGGAAGAACGAAAATTCTGAAATATATGTAGAATTTCGGTCTCATATCAAGTATTTCGATTTTAAGTCCGAAATTCTTGAATTAAGATCGTGATTTCTTAAAAATTAAGGACGAAATGCTCTTGAAATAAGTAAAAAACTTATTTCAAGTATATTTTTAACTTAAATTGAAATAACAAAAAACTTCCTATGAGTATGGAAAGTTCTTCAAACAATTTTTTTCTTGTTTTAAGTACATTTTTCTTGAATTCAAGAATTTTTTACTTCTTATTCGTACTTTCGATCTTATTTTAAGTAAAAATTTCTTATTTTAAGAATTAATTTTCAAGATTGCAAATTCTTAACACAAGTGCAGAGAGTTTTAATTTTAGACAGATTTTTTTTTCTCAGTGTATAGTATATATAATATACACGTTTTTTTTATCAGTGTATTAATTAATAAATAATAACAAATATTTTCTATATATCCAAACAATTTAGTATATAATATATAATTTGTAGATATTTGTAACGCATAAAAGTAGGCGTTAAAGGCCATATGGTTGCTATATATAATATTCTTAACTCATAAAAATTAAAGAGGCAATTAATTTTTATGACTAGAATCAATTACAATCACATCATGTAATAAATATTTTATTCGTTATAGTACAGATGTTCAACCTTATGCTACTTCTAAAAATATGATTAAAACTCTTTGGAGTTCCTAAATACTCTTCAATTTCAGATCAAGAGTTCTCTTCGGTATGCCGATACATACGATGTTTAGCTTATACATAAAAAATTGTACAAATTGTATAGCATAATTTAAGGGTTGCATTTTATAATCCTTTGGATCATCCATCGATTACATGACGCTGATTTTCGTCAAAATTGACGCTCTCCCCTGGAGCGACAAGTAGCTTATGCATGATCCCTATTATATTTTTTTTACGTCTCTAAAATAATGTTTTACTTTCTGGCTATTTTGCTTTTATTAAGTTTGATTTTTAATCAATTTTTTGAAATTTTGAATTGCTAAATTCGACTAAATTTTCGGAATCTCAAGTAAATTGGCAAAACTGTTTCAGCTGCTGTCTGAACGAATTCATTAAAATGTTCTTATATAGAATTTTGTATACCCTTTCTCTTACCATATATTTAATTTATGCGAATGCGTGTAACATAGAGAAGGAGAAGCTGAAAACGCCTAGAGTTACGTACAAGATGGTCAGTAGGAGAACATAAGTTGATATAGACAAATCTGCCCGCCTATCTCTGTGTCTGTAGGAACGCCCATATCTTGGAGACTATAATAATAACTAAACTTAATATTTCGATTCAGAAATTTTATTTCTATTACCCAGCCCCTTTTAACTGCAATTTATTCAGTTGTATATCTTTAAAGCTTTCTTTCGTTTGATACATGATTATAATCGGATCAGAAGTATTGGAGATAGTCGTTATAAGGACCAATGAGTTGATAGAATCTTGGAGGCTATTTTTTTCTATTACTCAGACCCTTTGTCTCCAAATAACTTCTATGACTTTTTGTTTGTATATTTTTAAAACTATAGCTTTCGTTTGTGGGAGCAAAACTCGGCAAATAAAAAAATCTTTCATGTGATACCCCATTATTATTATTATCGTTTCATGAGCACCAGAGATAATCGCAAAATAATATTTATAGGTGAGAGTTTAAGGTAGCTCAGATGGTTAAGCGTTGGGCTCAGAACGGTGGGGTGTTTAGAGACCGAGATTTCAATTCGTGGCAAATTTTTATTGAAATTTTGATTTTATTAGTTTTTAATTTTTTTTTGTAATTGCTACACTAAAATACATTAGGGTGGGTCCAATTTGTATGGAACCGAAAAAGTCGATTCGCGGCGCCCCCTAAAAGTATTTGACGGACAATTCTAAACAAATTTACAGAAGAAGGTCTATTTTGAATTTCGAGACTGGTGATTTTTAAAAGTATGTTTTAAATATTTTGGAACAGTAAAATTTGGATTGTGCTACGAGAAAGTCAAATATAAACAAGTTCTCTCAAAATATTTGTAATTTTTCTCAATATGCCCTCTTAGTACAGTAAAAATATACAAAAAAAAGGGGTTGATCAGGTAAAAATTGCATGTTGGACATTCTCTTGCTTAATGTACCATCCAAAAAGTCTAAAACCAAAATGTTGACCTTCTCCACCCGTAGGTATTTCCGTTTTTTGACATATGTTTGAGACCATTTATCTCGAATTCTATAAGTCGTATGCAAAAACTTACAAGGTAAAAAATGATCAAAGTTACTAAAACGCAGTTTTTTTATTTTTAATCCGCCTTTGCCATTTTTTGTTTTTGGTGTGTATTTTAAATCATGTAATTATCTCTAGAAGCTGTCAACTTAGAACGCTTTAAAGTATTAATTCGTTTATAAATCAACTATTTCTTGTAGTTAAAAATCTGAATATTTTGGACGTTTTTTTAAATTAATTTAATTTAATTTTTTTTCGATATCTTGAATTAATTTTCCGCATAAGTTAGCAAAACGGTAAGCATTTACAGGTGCTGTAGTTTCAGATTGTTGTGAAATAAATTCACTAGCTCAAAGTGAATTCAGTTTTCGAAATATTGCCGAAAATGACAAACGCAACAAGCTAGGAAAATAAGTTTACTCGAATTTCCCTCAAAATTGTATACAGTAGCAGATGTTTTAACTATTTTTCAACATATTTTTGTTCGTTACATGTTTAAGACCTCTTGCTTCAACAAAACTCTTTCAAACTTTGCTCTTTTGGTCTCTTCCGCTTTAAGCTTGCTTTCAACACGCTTTCGTGACCAATTTCCAAATCAACTCTCCTTCACATATCTTATCATCCCGAACCCATTACATTAAAAGCATATTTATAACAATTTATATAAGTGTCGCCCGAAATGACCTAACACATGTTGTCTACCAAGCTATTTGCCGCATCATACGTCATTGTCTAATCCGGTTTCTTTTTGGTATTTTTTGAAAATCTAAATATGCATGACGTAGTTCGGACTTTTGTTAAGCAAAAATTTATAAACCACAAACAACAAAAGGTGCTGGTGAGCGCACCTAAGCTAAGATAGAGACCGTACCGGAGTAGCAACAAATGGACATAGCTTACTAAATAATATAAATGTGAATGTAAGCTACATATGTATATACATATGTATCTCTATATGTACAACTAAACGTTGTATATAAACAAAATACGCATATTCAAGATGATATCATCTGTTAGGTGGCGCGCTCAAGCTTGAAATACTAAGTATGTTAGAAAAAAGAAGAAAAAAAAATACATTTAAAAAAAAAGCGCGCAGTATTTTTAAAAAACACTTTCGATCTTCGTATTCTCGTATATTTTTTTACGTCTTATGCAGCTGTTGCAAAACTTACCGCCCATAGCACATTAAACAGAAACAAGGTATATTTTATGGTGCCCGTAGCGCAGCCCATTTTTAAGTTATAAAAATTTTAATATTATAATTTATTAATAAAATATGTTTTTTCGTAGTTAAACTTTGGCTTTAGCACTAAATCGTAGAGCGATTCGAAAAAAACGCAACTAACAACGGCCACGGTCACGAACAAACTGAGCTAATGTTGAGCTAACTGCGACGCTGGCGTTGCGGCTGACGCTGACCGCGCTGCTGCTGTTGACGCTGCGGCCATTCAGCGGCATTTGCATTTGGCGCTCCAACACACACACAGACAGCAGCATAGACAAAACAAACACACAACAGTGTTGCAAAGTAAAAAAAAGAAACAACCAAAACAACAAAAATAACAAACAATGTTGCAAAGTAAAAAATAAAAGCAGCAAAAAACCAACAACAACAAAAAGCAAACAACAACAAAAAGCAAAAGCATAGTAGTAATAGGGCAATGAGCAGCACATAGTAGAGCCCATATAGTAACTCGGTCGGAAGCCAAACAAACAAAGGCCGCCGCGGCCCAACTTCTGGCGTCTCTGCCCGCCGTAACCCCCCACCTCACCTATTGTCGTCTGGCAACTAGGTCGGTCGTTCTCTGGCGCTCTGGTTCTGCATTGCTTGTTCCCTTGGGGCGCTTCGGAGCATGAGCGCCTGGCCCAAGTGTTACGGGGTACTTTGGCGCTTGCGCAGTTTGTTAGCTGGCATGGGTTGGGGGGAGTTATCTCTAGCTCTGGTTCTGGCGCTATTTGTCTAGCACTCGCGATCTGAGCATGCTATGCTTACCGTTAATTGTCAAGTATTGGAAGCTAAAACCGGTGTGTGAGTGTGTGTGTGTGTGTGCCCATTGAACCACATTGCGTCATGATTAGCGTTTACAAAAAAAATATAGAAAATTAGAGAATTAAGTGACGTTAGTTTGAGGGTCCAACACGTGTGGGTTGGCATGTGTTTGTTCCGATAGGGATAAAAGTAAACATAAATTTATACTCATAGTTTAGCAGTCGTCGTAATTGATTATTTATTTTTTACGTAACGAAAACCAAAAAAAAACAAAACAAAGTAAATCAAACCAGCCAAACGAAAAGAAATTAAGATCATACATATACAATTGCATATGTATGCATATGAGCCAATGATACACGAAATTACAAAAAATACAAATACAAAATGCAAGCTCATTATATAGAATTACATACATACTACATCTTACATACCACATAAAAGATTAAAAAACTAGTCTTTAAAACTAGTACAACAACAACAACAACAACTTTCCGCAACAATTAAACAAATTAAATAAATATTTCCGCCAATTAACAACGCAAAAAAATTACAAAGAAAAAAAACAACTTACAAAAAGCCGTTCAATCAACAAGCAGCGACACACACACACACACACATGCACACCAACACTCACATAAGCTTACTTATAGTTTTTAACTAAACTTATTTACTTCTCATTCCCGATAGATCGAACAACAGCTTACACACATACATACACGAACGAAGTATACACGTACTATATATACATACAAATAGGTAATAAACTGATAGGGGTATGCTTCGATAAGAAAAAATATCATTTCGGAATTGTTCAATTGACTAGAAGTTTGACTATTTCATTCGGGTTAGCTAAAAAAAATCGAAGGAACTTTCGGCTCAAAGAAACGCGGCAATGTAAAAAACAAAATGTCAACCATTAAAAATAAAAATAAATAAAAAAAAACAAATCTCGGCATAGACTTCGGCGTGCATTTCGGTAAAAGCAAAAGAACACCAAACAAAAATCAAAAAAAAAAACAAACATATGACTTGGAAACAATCAACAAAAAGGACATGAAATTAAAGACGCGCTGTGGGTGACCGAACCAGCGCTTGCCAAACTTGCTTTCAGGCCAGCCCAAAGTATTAAAGTACTCGTAGGAGAGTGGAGTCAAAAGTGCGTTTAGGTATAAGTGTAAAATTAAATATAAAATATTTCGGTAATGTTCCTATATATACAAGCATAGTATATAAAAAAAAAAAAGAAAAAAAACAAAAATTATGAAAATTACATTTTTGGGACACATGAAAATTCAAGATTAAACATTTTCGGAGTACCATAAATATTATATAATTATATATATATCAGTGGTAGAAAAAAAAACAGCCTAAGAAAAATGATTGGCAAGCGTTTGGGTCACTTGCATGTTAAATATAAAAGTAAAATAAAAATAAAAAAAGGTAATAATTTACAGGCAGCATTAAAACTAAAAATGATTACCTTAATTTTCCTCAACTCTTTATTTTTGTTATTTTTACCAACTATGATTATTTTAGGTATTCCAAATACGAAAAATCACAGGTACTTTTTAATAACAACAACAACAACAACAACGAGTAACGCGTTTAAAAAAGCTACGATGAAGGATAGTGACTAAAAAAACAAGAAGAAGATACAACAACCAAATAAATAATGACAAAAACTAATTAGCAAAATTACAACTCTCGGCCATGTTTGGATAATTCTCTCTCGGTGTAAAGTTCAGGACAAATTTACAAAAACAAAACAAAAAAAAACAACTTTAGATTTAAAACAAAAAGAACTCAGAATCCAAAAGTTATATGCAAAATTACAAAATTTTGGAAAACAAAATTTCGTAAAGCAAACGTATAAAATAATAAACATACAAGTTACACGTAAGGCCCCCGTCTAAAATCTTGCGGAATGCTGGCCCAAAGCATTGTTAAGGCAAACATTTTGAAAACGTGTTGGTAAAAATATCAAGAAAAAAAGTACAAGCTTATTTTAAGCACCTTCGCGCCTTATCTTTAAGAACAAAAAATTAATGAAAAACAAAACAAAAAAAAACGACATTGATGAACTTAAATTTAAATAAATTTAAAACAAAAATCGTGTAAATTTATAAATAAAAACTTTCGATACATCTCCAGGTAGTTACGAAATATTTTAAGTCTGATAGCAAAAACGGCACAAAAGCAACTTTTTTTACGCCCTTTTAATTTCAAAAAAAAAAATCTGCCTTGTAAACTACGAAAATACAAAAAAAAAACCTAAAAAAAAAAACAAATCAAATAGAAAACAGGACTAGTCGGATAGAATCAAAGAAGTAGCAAATTAATCGCAAAAAATGTAATTACGTACTTCCATGAAAACTGTGCGGTTTATGGTTTGGGAGCCACTGGCCTCTCAATTAGAAGCTAGCCAAGACACAAACCGATACAAATCAAAGTTACGAATCAGCAAAAAATAAAACCTCAAATCGTAAAAGGTGTTAAATAGCAGCAGCAGCAGCAGATTTCAAAATTCAAAAATAATAAAACTGAAAATGAACAAATCTATTAAATTTTAAAATAATAAAAATGCGGTTTGAGCACAATACAAAAAATACAACCACAACCACAACAACTACAAACACACAAAATAGCAACGGTTTATTGTATGTACTTTGTTATTACCTAACAAGTAAAACGTACCCATCTTGAAACTCAAGATTTCCATTCTACTTGTACAATTTTTAAGTTAAAAGCCCACGAAAACAAAACCAAAAAAATTTAAATACTTTGTAAATGTTTAGATGTATAAAATTGATAAATGATGACGATGATGAAAATATTGTGGCAGAATTTAAGTTAGATCTTGATGACAGCAAATTAAATGTAAAACTGTATGTGAAACTTTAGGCGTATTATGTATTACCAATGCCCAGTTTTCCTTCTAATTAGTTTTATGTAATAATAATACAAGCAAATATTCGCTACACATTTGTAAAATATTACTAAACACGATATATTCGTCCTACTCAACCTATCATCCTGCTCCCTACTTCGACTATTGTAGTGTGTCTTGAAATTTGCGACAACTTCAGGAAAAAAAGACAAAAACGACGTGACTTATTTTTTCGAATACTATTTATAAAGACATCACATTCGACGGAGATTAGAGAGACAGAGATTTGCCGAGCCAGGCCAACTTGATAATAGTTCTCAAGCCTAAAATAAAGCTAAACTGCACGAACGTCCAAACCAGACAGACAGGGCATCGTGTAACTCTCGACATCCAGAACCGATTTGCAAACCATAGCACTGAAGGCAACTTAAAAAATATTACTAACAATATCCCATATACATACAATGGCAATGATATAGAGCAATGAGAGGTAAAAGAGGAAAACCAAGTTTCGAAGAAAAACTCTTTCGGTAACATTTCGAACGTACTTTTCGGCAAATTTCGAATAACTTTCGACTATGCTTATGTTGTTAATTTGTTATTTATGCGGCAATATCTCCAAACGCTCCATACACAATCTAAAGAATCCAGAAAACAACAACAACAACAACAGCAACAGCAATTAAAGTGATAACACATAAAAATGTTAGAGCAAATTTTAAAATGGGGCCACAACGTCCGATCTAAAGTGCCTTCAAGTAACAAAAAAATAAAAAAATAAATTAATATAAAAAAAATGAAGAAAAAAATTGTTGATTTTTTTATGTAACTTAAACAAAAATTATAACAAAAAAAATTGTATAAAAAATTTAAAGGTGTTAAAAGTAAAAAAAATATAAAAGCATTAAGCAAAAATATAAAGAAAACGGGCTCCAAATAGACCAACACGCAAAACCAAAACTATTAAAGTTTGACCTGGCAACACCACGCACTTTCGATGCTCTAATCTCTGTTTGGACAGGACAAAAAAAAAACAAAAAACAAGAAGGACCTTTTTATTTTGCGAAAGGAGCAGCGCAAATTTCTAACATGCTAACAAAGTTAAAATTGACTACTTAAGTAAGCGATACATTTAATTTAAGTAAATAATCTTGAAGTAAAAATAATAAATCGATTTAGACAAACATGAAATTAATGATTTAGAATTAAAACAAAAAAAATTAAAAGGTTTGGATATAACTAAAGAAATACTTACTTATATGCATTGCGGCAAATAAAAAAGTTATACTTAATATTATAAAAATGCTAAGTTGCTCATTAAACAAAAAAAGAAAAGCAAAACAAAAAAACTATTAAATAAAAAAAGAAAAACATTAATTTTTATAATTCGCAAAATTAACATATACACTCACAACTACACACACAAACAAACACACACTTGCGTACACTATACTACATATAATTTAGGTCATAGGTGGAAATAAAATACTAAAAAAAACAAAGTTAAGTAAATAAAAAATACTAAATAAGAACGGCATAAAAATAAAATGGCGGCAATAAGATGTAATGCAAATAACTACGTTTAAGATAAAAACTTAACTAACTACTAACAAAATGAATGAAAGAAATTAAATCGAAAATTGTGCATCTATAAAGAGGTGTAGAGGCTAAGCATACACATAGAAGAGTAGTGTACACACGTACATATATCTATCTATATATTGTGAATACTCTTAGAAATAATTCACAATGGGAAAAGCGTAAAGTACATCTAAAAGACTTTTAAACCGAAAACAAAATATCGCAAACGAAACGTTGAACGTTCTTTAAGCACGTTCTATTATTATTTAATTATTTCGCCAAAGTCAATTTGATGATTTTAGCCTGGTTTTAAATATTATGTTGCATACTTTAGTTGAGCATAATTAGTTGTATAATCGTTTTGACAAAATCGTCGATTGAAAAAATACTAGCAAAAATTAGCAAAATTTAAAATTCCCATTGTACTTACTTAAAAAGGCTACGACGCCAGGCATTGTATTGTCTTACATTCAATTAAGAATTATTTTATATATATTGCATATAATTAATCAATGAAAAAAAAAATGAAAATGTATAAAGCTACTTATGTATGAGTATTTAAAAAGCAGCATTATTAACTATGAATTATTATTATGTATAGTGCGTATGGCATATACATTATTTCAATTTTAATCGAAAAATATACATTGAGCTAACGATTCGCGAAAATATTTGGAAAAAAGTGTATTAACAAGTTCGGCTATCATTTGATAAACACTTACATATGTGTTAAAAACATGAGATCAGTATTTCCATAGATTATATAAACAAATTTCGGCAAAATTGAATACAATTTTCAACATATTTGGGATACACAAGGGCATCATTTTAGGCTTAACAGATGCAAAGCAAGAGCTAAAAATTACTTTTATTAACTGAAGCTTAGTAAATTAAATCATGATTCGGGAGTAAAATAAATATACTTTAGTTTTTATTCAAAATGAATCATTTTATTTATCAGCAATAGACCGGAATGATTTCCAAGCAATAGTACAAACAACTTTAGAAATAATTTTTATAACGTAATTAATCTATATAATAAGTGGTAAAAAATAAAAATAAAACAGCACTCTCTTAAATCTTAAAACAGTGGAGTGGATAGGAGGCGATCTACAGAGAAATGTTGAAGCAAAATTAGTTCAATCATGCCCCAGATTTCTACGCCACTGTCTCAAAGTAAATTACTAATATATCAGGATTCCAAATTTGTATTATTTTTGTTTTTCATTGACACAACTAAAATTCACATTTTGGCAATGTAGATTAATAGAGTACTACCAAAAATATGCAAACCATAGTAAGAATACGAAAAAAATCTATCTATAAAGAATGTTTTTCATTTTTAAACTTATACACACAATGAGTTGAAATTCTTTTCAAACTAAGCCAACATTTAAAGCGTTTTACACAAATAATTTTGAAATTTCAACTTTTCAGAGTTAAGTTATCTAAGTTTTTATATATTTAAGTTTTATTTAAACGTTATCACTCAAAAAAAGAGTCAGTAACGTGCATAAAACACTCAGAGGAAGCATTGGTAAAAGCAAAAACATCCAAAAGCAAAAAAGAAAGACAATTTAAATTATAAGTATTTGTAATAACAATAGAAGAACATACCCCTTTTATGAGAAACTCCCATGAACCAGATTCACACAACTACTACTACACAATTACCACAATACTTATATGTATGTATGAATGTATTACGCAAAATGAAATGTAAGCATATTAAGACAACAGTCAATACATTATAACGTCTGCGTATATATATACATATATATATAAGTATATATATACATAGATACAATATACTATCTTTATATACATACTTAAATAATTCATTTCAAGCCAAACCAAATAAAAATTTTTTAAAAATAAAAAAAGCAATTGTATTCGCAGCAATTATAAACGCATACATTTGTTTTGGTTTCGTCTTTTCTTAATATTTTTGGTGTACATTTTGGAAATTTCGAAAAGTTGGTCTGGACGTAAGAAAAAACAAAACAAAAAAACAAGATAGAAGCTACATCGGGGAAAAGTTTGGGAAACACTCGCCAAAATTGTATATTCGCGTAAACAAAATTATAAATATATGATGTAAAATTCTTTTATATTGGGAAACAGAATTTAGCTCAAATTAAACAAACTTTAAAAACGTTAAAAGCAAAAAACTAAATATTTGGTCTGTAAGCAAATACAATTACATAAAACTTGTATTTATGCAAAAACAAAAATACAAAACAAAAAAATTATGCATAAAGAAATTGAACGAGAAAAATGAGAACAAACCACAAACTATAATATGACATTTTTAATCGTAAAAAAAACCAACTTATTTTATTGAAAAAAAAATTTATGTAAAACTTATTAAAAAAAAAAACAAACAAACAAAAACACAAAAAAGTATATTGTTTATTTTCATCTTGAAAAATAAAGTTTTAAAATCGTATAAAAATAGTAAAAATGCAATTTGTTTCACTTACGAGATTACAATTTTATGGTAAATACTTTTATATTAATATATGTATTTATTTTTTCATTTAAGCCTTTTAAGCATGGAACTCCCTGTGAACCTTCAGGTAAAAAACTAATATTATGTGAACTGGAACCCAGCAGTTACATGGATCCAGTGAACTAAACCAAAATTTTTTTTTATAAACTGTACGAAAAAGTACAACAAGTACAGATAAAATCTTTCGCTTTATATTATTCTCCAGTTTGCTCGTAGGAGAATTTCTCGCTCCAAACTATAAAATATTTTTTACCGTTGCCATAATTTTGGTTGTTGCTTAAATATACGTAAATACATACGTATTTAGAGAAATTTCTTTCATCCATTAGTTGATAGCTATGAGGAATCAGCTCCGTCATTCTGTGTTTCGAAATTTGTGTGAGATCTTGCACAAAGACGATGTAATGGACTTTAACATATTTGGGACTCATGGAAAAAAGTCCCTAAGCCATTTTAAAGACTTTTATGGCATTTTATTAGGTAAGCATACTATACACTACGAAATGAAAAAAATAAATTATTAAAAAAACTCTCTTTACAAAGGCAATACAAATTCAGTCGGCAATATTAAATCCCTCGGACAACAGCTCCCCAGAACGGCAACTGAGACATGCTCTACAACTAATGAAGAAAAAACTGTCTTGCAGTAATTTTATATAATAATAATAATTTCTTCATCAGTTGTGTAATTAATTAATTATTTTTTAATACTTTGTTTGTTTAATAGTTTTGCAATTTTGTAATTTAATTAACTTATAAAATTTGTATTTAAAATCAATCGTATTCAAAGTTTCTAGTAAAATTGTGTGTTCTTATGTTATTATTTTTGTTAAGTAATTAATTTTGTAAATGAAACTTTCTGTTAATGTTATGCATAAATAAAAAAGTGTTTAAAGTGTAAATCAAAAGCAGTTTAATTTTTTGGCAAGATATTCCAGCCTGGAATTCTAGTAGACAATCCACTAGTAATATGCAAAAATTCTGGTTGCTTCCTATGACATGCCCATGTAAAAAATACTAATACAATCAGATTAGACTGGGACACACAGTTTCACCGTCGGTGTGGTTGAGAACCAGTTTGCAACTGATTTTTTTTTCCAGCATGTCGTGCGTAGCTATTGCGTTTGTTTTGAATGCATTTTTTCAGACCACTAAAATGTATTTAACTGGCAGCGTTACCAGATAATCGATATAGCCATGTCTGTCTGTTCGTAGACGTCAGAGACTATGGAGTTGAAATTTTACCAAAAGATGAGTAGCTTAGGGCGCAGTCATCGAATAAATTAACGAATATCACAGAGTGGACAGGATTCTGAAGTTAGGCGAAAGGAGCAAAAATGAAGCAATGCTTAGAACTCAGCTTAGAGAAGTCTTATACTTTAGAACTGCAGAGCAAGAGAGAGATTCATAGCGTAGATCACAAAGCAGGCATGTTGCAAAAATTCAAGCTGCAAGAGCCCGGCTTTAGCTAAGAGAAAACTAAGAGCAGGGGTTTGATACTCTTCAAAAACCGTTTATGATAGTTAAGTCGTTAGGATATTCAAGAGAGAAGAGCTCTAAAGGCGACGCTGTAAGGGTTCTTATTCCAGTTGCAAATGTCTTAACTTGCTTTCCAAGAGATTTTAATAATACAGAGACTGTACAACTTAGTCTCTTCATTTTGTTCTGCAGCAGCTGAGTTACATATAAATAAATATACAAGGCATGTCATAGTTTGGATGATCTTAATTGAATAAAGATGACCGTGCCGGGGTAAAGGCGCCCCTAGTTTGGTCTTCCAGCCTTGATTTGAATTATTCCTGCTTTTAGCGTAGATTTTAAAACTGTAATTTGGCTCTTACTATTCAGAGGAAAGCAGTATGGGGTTTACTTATAACATTTTTCTTAGCTACACGCATTTAATTAAGCCGGAAGAATGAGCGATTACATTCAAATGCGCTCACTTACGATTCATAACGACAATCTACTAAATGCATTGGACGAATTAAAAGAATTATTGGGCGGCAATGCAATGAGAGAAACCCATATGGGCATTTCCAAAAAAAAAAAGTCCACCGTACTAGACTGTACTAGACCAGTAAAACTGAAAATTCAATAAAAATACATTACTTTAAGTTATTTTAATTTAGAAATAAAAAAATGTAACTATTTTAAGCAGTTTTTGCATTAATTCATTAACCACTTCAAGAAACCCCACTCAAAGTCGCACATTGGTCATTTCTGTATATTTATATTATTTGAACGAAGTTCGTACATACATACATATATAGTAAGACATGGTAAGAGCTAGAGCAACCAAACTTTCAGATTATATCCCTTATTACTACACAGGAGACAAGTTGATTATATTTTTGGATATCGGGATTACATTATTCAGCTCCCATAGGGGTGTTACGAAGTGAGTGATTGATTTGGTAGTAAAAAAATTTTTGTTTCTTGAAATAAAGCAATATAAACTCCGTCAAGTTTATTATATTACTAGCACATTCATTTAGATTTATAGCTCATTTTACCCACAGTGAAAAATTTAATTGGAATCAAATCGAACAATTTCTGAAGCAAATGATGAAAAATGGATTAACAGTGAAAAAAAAAATATCACAGTCGAAGCATAGTGAAGCTGCGCATACGATAGCAAAGCCAGGATTGGCAAAAAGAAAGGTAATGCTGTGTGTCTAGTGATATGTTATAATGGAAATGGTTCACTATGAGCTCTACAGCCTTGCCAAAAAATTGATTCTGTTCTCAACAAATTAAGCATTAACGAGGTTGAAGCAAGCAGTTCAATTTAAACGGCCAGAATTGATCAACAAAAAAAGTGTTGTGTTTCATAATAAATTCCGTGGCGGCCTGCAAAAACGCACTTGGATCAGATGAAAAAAAATTTAGCTCAAAAATGTTCAATAAAGCATGTTTCAAATATAAGAAAAGTGTTTCATTTTTGGTCAAATTTGTAACCGAGAACCAAAGTAACCGGGCGCGGACGACTTTAGGATATCCTTCCAATAAAATCCGGTATATTGCTTAAGAACACGTAAAGAAATTTGATTGCCAAATAAGGTTACGATACCGTCATAAACAACCAAAAACAGATGAATTTTGAACCAAAAATGTTTTTGACTGATCGTTCCTATGGGATCTATATGATATAGTCAACCGATTCTAATCAAATTTGGTTTACTGCTTGGGTACTCTAAAAAACTTCTGAAAGCCGCATTTGGTTCCAATATCTTCACAAACAAACAAAATACAACGAATTTAGTTAAAAAAATGTTTCTTTTGGAAGGAGCAATTCAGCGCTCATGTCTTCGCTAATATTATTTATATTTATAACTGACTATGTTTTGCTGCGACATTTTTGCCAAATCCAACCTACATTTTTAAATATTTTTCCCCTTTTTTTTTATTCTATATTTGTGTTTATGCAACATTTTTATTACTATTACACGCATGTTAATGTGTACCCTATTACGTGATAGTACTTATAGATAGGCACTTCATATATTTGTTCCATGTTTTAGAGAGACATAGAATAAAAGGCACTGTGCAGGCCATCTTTTACACTAATGGTAGGGCTACGGTAATAGACAATTTTTACACAATACAAAAATATATTTTTTTAATGAACATATCTAACATTGGACTACATTTGCATTGAACATAGTAACAGGCTTTTGAAAATATTAACAATGAGATGAAATCTGTGCCATGATGCACTGTTAACACTTTTTATTTCTGCTGCACCTTAGTAAGTATAAGTTGTTCAACGGGGTTAAGGTGCTCGTAGAACATCGGGAAATGTTCGCTTTGCGTAAAATTGATTACAAATTTCTGTAGAATGTCTGCTATATCGCCTTGGGGGTTGGATTCTTTAAGCAGCTCCTGCAGCTGCTGATCGTCTTCAGCATTATCTTCATCAAAATCGAAATACAAGTCAGAAATATAACGAGGCTTTGATGAACTACCAACGCCTTGTTCGTCTTCTTCGGAAACTTCATCCTCAGAGTCTGTAAGCGGATCTTCCATCTTTCCTTCTTGGAAGTGCTGATATTCAGAGATGAGCACTTTGAAGATCTTTACCAACGCCGGTATGGTAACCCATTTTTGAGTAGATGCCGCAGCTGAACGAGTGCGACGACGCTCGTCACCACTTTCATCAACCAACTCTTTATAAGTAATAGAGGTCAGACGGTTATCCTGGGTAGTCATGCCGTATTCAAACAACTTGCAAAGCGCCATTGTGGTCACCTGTAAAAAACTAAATTGTTATTTTGAGGTCATTCTCGATTTCTAAACAAAGTAACCTTGCGTTCGTAGGATCCAAAAAAAGAATTTTGCCGCGACAGCCAATTTGTCAACACAAACTGCATCGCCGGCTCGCCTGTTGGACCAGGCACTGTCGATAAAAAATTAAGCACTGCATCCATTTGAGTCAGAAATAGGTGTGCAAATATCACAACCAAACTCATGACGACCTTGAGGCACTCGACCAGTTGCATTTTGCTTATGACTGCCTTTAGCAACATGTCAATATTTTGACCCAACATATTGCCCATTTTTGTAATGATAGTTATTACGAGGCGTCCGATTTGGCCAGCTGTCATTTCGCTATTCATAGGATTTAGCAGCACCGTTGCTACCTGCATGACGTAGTTAACTCCTTCACCATTTTTGTAGCTGCAAATCTGTTCGGGCGAAACGTTGATAAAACTGCGCAGACATTCTCCACCAGCCACCATTACAGCGTGGTCATCTGTACGCAATACACAGTTAATCATGGCTGGGAACGCTGTCTCAAGCAGTGTGCTGGATAGCGGTGGCTCTGTATATTTTACTATGGTTGTGAGAACATCCAGCGCTATGTCCTGTTTTTCACTGGAGTGCTCACCTTGCAGAGATAAAATGCTGACGATGGTTGGTATAAATTTTTCTTGTAAAGGAGCCAAACACTGTTTATGTTGGCAAAGCGCTTTAATAAGTTCTTGCACATTTTCAAGCACATACGGATCCTCTGCGTATTTTAAGAAAACGGCAATAGCTAGAGGCGTCACTTTACCATGCGCGGCAAATGCAAAATCGTCATCAAACTGTGTATAAAAAATATTTACATTTTAGCCAAAATGAAAACAAGCATTTTGTTACTTACTTTAACCATTGTTGTTAGGGCCTCCATCAGAAGTGCCAAAACAGTAGCCTTGCATCCTGGCACAAGAGCCATGATTCCATCTAAGAATCCTAGAAGTTTAGATACAAGCATTGTGCGTTTTTCACCTTCAGCATTTTCGTTTGCTTGTAAAAATCCATTAAGTGATCGCACGGCGCTAATGCGCAATATATGTGATTTATCAGGAGACAAACTGCATAGTGTTACATCCAATATCTCGGCCAGCATCTGAGGATTGTAAAGGTCTGACTTAGAGTACGTACTCAAGGTCCAGAGAGCGCGGCCAACTAAGTTTGGTGATTCCTGATGCACTAGCAGGTTGCGTACAATAGTTAAGTAGTTTAGCAAATCAAACTTTGAGTCGCTCTCGAGAATAATGTCTCGAAAGCCGTGTACTGCATCCATACAGGCCTCCTGGATTTTCCACCAATGAGTATTACCGGCCGCCTTTTCTGCCTCAGCGACACTAAAATGTCGACCAAGTGCTTCCTGCAAGGGCTGTAATGCTTTTACGCCAAACTCGTCGTTGATTGCCTGTTGAAGTACAGGATCACATTAAATCATGTTTCCAATTACAATTCTGTTAACTTACCAAAAGCACGTCCCGACCACACATGCGAACAGTTAGCTCGGCGCCGCCGTCGTCTTCATCATCCACAAACTTTTCATGATCATCTTGCCAATCTTCTAGTTGCTCCTCACTCAATTGTATATATACAATCATTATATAAATCAAATCGGCTAACACGTTCTTAATATTTCCACGCAATTTTCCACAAGTGACAATGCAGTTAATAAACTCTAAAATTTGTATTATCATTGTTTGAAAATTTGTCTGTTCATCGTCATCTTCACTATCGCCACTAGCCAATGGACTTGGTTCGGTTTGATTAACCGTAACCTTAACGTAAGTATCGGCAATTTGTGTGAGCAGTTGCCATATAATAGGTAATATACGGTCCATAAAAGGATGAACATATTTGGGCATTTCACTGACCAAATATGTAAAAACTGTATAATGTAAGTACATATTAATATCGGCTGTATTAAGAATATACTAGCTTATATACAAACCCTTTATGATTTCAGAGCGTAGTAAAAAATTTGAGCCTGCCCCGCTGTTCATACTTAGATAGTGCATAAGCTTATCCATAAAATTGGTCAGTATTGAATTCATCATTGTTGCCTGCTCTTGTTTGTTTATGATAAGCGAGGATATAGAAGAAAATAAAGGCTTTAGAATACGTATTGCAGACACACGCGTTTTAATACTATAGTTTTGTTCGGAGTCGAAGATACGATAAACTTCTGGTATTACAACTGGACCAAGTTCTTTTATTTGATCCACATCGTACGGCAAATCCTGAAGCACTTGCATTGCACCATGTATTGAGTCCTCGTTTCCGCCCAAACATTTAACAATGATGTCAAAGAGCTCAGACCATCCCTGTGGATAATCAGTTGCTGCTATGGTCGATATTGTGTGGGCCACAGAAGAGCGTATCTTGGAGTTTGGATCGTATAAGCCGTTAGGCAATATGTTGCGAATAGTGCGTTTGGCCTGTTCGCTGGCGATTCCACCATTTGCCCTGTCATTCTTGTAACCAGACTCATCTATTTCCGTCCAATGGTTCTCTACGTACCGGGTGAGCATTATGATGGCGATCTGCCGCAACGGCAGTTCATGGGACTGATTCATTATGATCTCGGACAAGTAGACGCCATATCCTATGTGCATATGATATTAAAGGAGGTCACAAATATTTCTTTAGTTTCCGGGTACCACACCCAGCACCAAACAAAGCGCGCGGAATTACCTTCTGTATATTGCAGCTGCTTTATGCGTTTCTCGGCCTGCTGAAGTATGTTGGTATCCGAACTGAGCAAATTCTGGAGTTCCTCAATGATAGCCTGCTTCACAGAATCGCCACAGTCGTTTTGGAATTGTAATGACATTATATCGCTTTGATGATTTTTAATTATAATAAAAAGTGCAAGAAATTACAAATTCCTATGCCGGTGCACTATTTCTTTACACATGGAAAATGAGCGTGAGCAATCACGACATTAAATTACCGAGCACTTATTCGCACCACTTTACAACACTGCTGCTACGAAGAAAAAAATTATTTGAGTTTGGCGAGTGTGACTGCTGTGAATTTTTTATTATATTAATTAGTTATAACAGAGCCCAAGCAAAATGACTGGCATTATGGACACAATAGAAATGCCGAAATTACCGGAAAACCAGAAAACATTTGCCGGAATACCAGAAGCCATTTTTCTTGTAAGTAACAAAAAAAAGCTTTCATATATAGTACATTACCATGCTCTAACCTAAACATTAATCATCCGTGTGACTCTCATAGGAAGAGATAGATTCTTTTATGGCACAGCCGGATAATGAGAATTGTGAGAAGGTGCTGCAACGTCTGGACGAGCAACACGGAAAATATCGCTTCATGGCATACAATTTAGAAGCACGTCGTCGCAAGCTCAAATCCCAAATTCCCGACCTGGAACGTTCCCTTGAAATGGTAAATGTTTTGCGGAAAGAGGATGAAGAACGTGAGACTCAGTTTCTGCTTAGTGACCAAGTGTTTATTAAAACACTTGTGCCACCCACAAAAACTGTATATCTTTGGCTTGGCGCAAAGGTGATGCTAGAATATCCTTTGGACGAGGCTGAAGCGCTGCTAAAGCAAAATATCACATCTGCTGTCGGTAATCTTAAGTCAGTGGAGCATGATCAAGACTTTTTGAGGTATAATTTTTGCTTATGGCTTTTATCATACATATTTAATTCATTGCAAATATCTCAACCAGGGATCAAATAACCACAACCGAGGTTAACATGGCCCGCGTTCACAATTGGGGCGTCAAAAAAAGACAAGCAGCAGCCAAAACCAATCCAAGCAACATCCCTTCTTAAATCTTATATGCAACGAAATGCGCCGAAATAAGTAAATCCCACAATACTAATAATTGAATTTGATGGTAAATGGAATAAATTGTCGGATAGGGTTTACATTCATTGCTGCTCCATTTATTTATTAACATTTTGGCTTAAAAAGTTTAAGATTAGGGAAGAGAGACCTAATAAATTGCAATCTTATTTTTATCAAACAGTTTGCTGACCAGCATATGTTAACCATTTAGTTGCCTAATAAACGATAAAATAAAAAAACGTTTATACAAATGAAAAATACCAAGTTGCTGTTCACTTTGTCGCTTGCTTTATTTTTGTTGAGATTATTTACGTACATACGTTATAGAGGATGATTAATTTAATTGTAATGAGTAAGGTTTAGTAGAAGACCGGTGTTTCTTAAATTTTTATTCTTTCAACCAATTTGGCCACCTATTTCGATACCACGGCGGAAAACGATCGCCAAACCGCTTTTGTATCTCATTTAAGCATGAGAGATCTAAATGGCACCCTCTGGAACCGCAATTTTGGCAGACACCACATTTATTACAACTCAAGCCAGCCATGCATTTGTTTTCAGAATCGTTGCACCTTTCTCCCTGCTGCCTACTACAGAAGTACCGCTTTCCGCATCCCGGTGTATCTACCTCATGATAACTATTGAAACAATTTAAAGGTATTTCGGAATTTCCTTCTCGGCATGGACGTCGATCGTTGAAGTCTCTGAAAAGTTTTTTAAAGTTTAATGTTTTTCTCAGTTTGTTGCGCAAAGTTTACGTACAAGGCTATACCATGTTGCCATAGTAAATGGAGCAGGATAAATGTCAGCAGTACCCTGCATTGCCGATATTTTACTTGATTGCGCCACATATTATATGCGCAGCCAGTTGACTTCTTCTGCTACTCAAGTCCTTGAAGGCGCGAATTTATAGTTCAAAATCTTAAGGACTTCGTAATTAAATGGTAATATATGCATTGGCATTAATTAATTAATCAAAAGTTATAAAGCATTTCACTTTTCATAAACAACTTTCTACCACTAAAATAAAACATCCCCATATAAGACATTATTGTGCATTGAAGCATGTAAACTGGACACTGACCGCCTTAGCTTTAAATCTATAATTTTTGTGTAGGTCAATGTTGCAAGCAGCTTGATAATGGCATTGACGTTTTCCCGGTATTTAAATATATGACTGACATTTGCGAAGGCGAGGTTCCTTGACAAAATCATCCATATTAATGGACATTTTAAGCGAGGTCAACCGCTAAGGCAAACGTTTTCTAACAAGTGGATATAATTTTTACTCAGCTACAAGTTCAGTCAGTGTTTTGTGTATAATGGGCAAAGAAATACTTGCTGTTTTCGCAGAAAATAAAATTATTATTATCAAAAATCAAACTTGACCGCTCATGAATTAGAATTAGCTTAAGTAAAAACTAATCCCATTTCTTTGATTGATGTATATAATCTCCGTCAGGGCTATTATAATTTTTAATTGGTGGCGAAGCAACTGTACCCTTAGCTGCAAAAGGGAGAAGTTGCAAATCCACTTGAATAGCTTCTTGGTAGAGCTCTTCGGATTCCTGGCGTAGCTCCTCAAGGGCTTTGACTTGGGACTGCAGCAATCGATCAATTATTTGAAAGTCTGCCGCTTTTTCATCATGCTTATAGCGAGCCCACTGCTTCTTTAGCTGTGCTCGGTGCTCCAGTTCCGCACTTCCCAGAGGTGCGAGTGTTCGTTCGCGTTGCCTACAAATTTATACAATCACTTTAGTTTATACGTTTCAATCATATAATCCTTGTCAAAGCTCACTTTTTTTGGTCAATCAGGTCTAATGGCACTTCGAGCTCCTCAATTGGCTTTAGTTGCCGCGCATTCTTTTCAAGCCTGCGAATTTGTTTTTCAAGTTTCTTTTTCCTGCGGTCCTCACGTTGCTTAATAATTTGTGGATCCATTTTTTTCTTTTTCTTAAGTGGCTCCGCGCATAGTATAGGCGTTGTGTGTAAAAGTCTACCGGCTACTAAGTTGTTTTGAAGTGCTAATCTGTAAAAAGTTTCAAGAGGTAAGTAAATATAAATTAATAATAGGATAATATATTTGCCTTCCAAATGTACTCCAAAGTGACATTTTTATTAAATAATATGAACACTATTAATAATTTGTATGCCTTGTTTGCGTAATGTGCAACATTTGTCTCCAATCAGCTGTTAGGAGTATTAAAATACTAAAAAGCGCGCATACCAAATATATAAACAGTTTTAAATACCAAAAGTGGTAATTATAAAAGTACTAACTAAATATACTATACAAATTTGAAATGTTCGTTGCTTTTAAACAAAAATTACTGGTTGGTTTTGGAAGTTGTGCGTTGAACTAGAACTTCAAATGCAAATGTTAATTTTTTCTACTATTTCTTTTATAATTTGATCCTATTTACAAAAATTGAATTAATAGCTTTAAAAGAAGTTATGAAAGTTAAATAAAAGTATTTATTTGTTCAATAAAGTTGTTTTAACTTTAATAATAACGATAGATAGATCCATATCTATTTAATCAAGTTGTTTATTTATTGTTAGCTTATTCACATATGAATATTAAAATACCGGAAAATGCACATGAAAAGAAAACCACGAAATTCTCTTACTAAAAAAGACTGGCAATTTTCAATTCGAAACAATGCGCCAAAATATCATAAGTTTATGGAACTTCCTCAGAATTTAATATATTTGTACCTAAAACATACAAGGGTGAGCCAACAGGGGGAAAAATATAAACCGATTTTATAGATTTATTTTGTATTTTTCTTTATAACATTTAAAATAAATAAAAACAAATTGTGAATTAAAAAATTCAAAATCCGGCATATTGTTTTTTGACTTCGTCTAGTCAGCACCGGTGACTGGCCGGTCCTGGACCGCTCGGATCTCTTTTTCCAACCTTCTCTCTCAGAAAAACATGCTAAAGGGATTGCTCCTACTTGGACATATTGTTGTTTCCTAGGTGCATTTTCCTTCATCTATTAAGAGCCTCACAGTAACACAAGAAGGTCTCTTCTGACTCAACCAATTTAACTGGTAAGAGGGTACTGGTCATTCTCTGTCACATCGGATTTTCAGGTCGGTATTACGTAATCAGATTGAAGCCTCGTTAATGGCATGGATCTCCGCGTGTAAAACGCTACAGTGGGCCCGAAGTAAAAAAAAAAGGCTGCTTAATATTTAGCACCTCAAAAATTTTTAAGCCTAGACTAGTGGCAAGAGCTGCCCGAAATGTAGGTACCGCATACAAGAGTATGGGCCTAATAATGGCGGTGTAGATTAATCGAACTTCATGAGGGGACATGTCCCGTTTAAGTCCTATTGTTTCCTTGCCTTAGTTCCGTATCTAGTAAAATCCCCAACGATCTAGCACTATCGCTGAAGGACAAGACGGAATCATTTAATTTGGCAGAGGATAAGGTCAGTTTTTGCTGGGTTAACAATTTACCCGCTTTCAATTGTTAAGAGTGACAGCTTTTTGAGTTTTACTGTGATGCGGTCACAGTGTTTGTTGGAATTATACATTCATCATTATAACCACATCGTCCGCATATGCCACAACTTGCAACCTATTCCTTCTATGCGACTTAGCATAGTGTGCTACGTTCCACAGATAAAGAGACCCCGTTGACCCCAACGGGTATCACCCGATACAGATAGATGACGTACCAAGTGAACAAGTCACCGTTCTGGTACAGGACTGTATGAGTTACTGCCTTCGGATCGATGTCGTTGAAAGTTTATATCTACAAAGCGATGGTATATTTTTTGTGTAAGAATTTTTCTATGTCTCGTATGACAGAGTGAAGTGCAGTTTCTGTCGATCTTCCTTTGCGATATGCGTGTTGTGCGCCTGATAATACTTTGAAATTTTTTGGCGTTCTCAGGTATAACAGTATCAATCTTTCCAAAGTTTTTAAAAGTAACGGCGAAAAGCTTATGGGTCTGAAATCTTTTACGACTGCATGTGAAACTTGGGTATAAAGACCACTTCACGCATTCGGATTTGGACTAACGCAGTATTGTTATTAAACATTATTTGAAAAACGTAAAAAAATAGATATTGAATATTTATTTATTTTTTTTTTTTTTCAATTATATGGATCTATTTCGCTTTGATTAAATATTATTGGTATTAATACAATAGCGAACAATTGTTAATTTTGAAATAAAAATTTAATGTTTAAACTACATTCACAACTCAATGTTCATGATTTACAAAAATTATGAGTTACCTCATTTGTGAATTATTCCTTAATAAATTGTTAAGAATTTTGGTTACCAGAAGAATTGTTATTTATTTTTTTAGTATATTTAAATTTTTTTATGTATTTTATTATTGCCTAGGCTCACGGCTGCTAAGTTATAATTTACAATTGAAGTTGTTTTTTAAATAATTAACTTATGGTAAATGTTTTATGCGGGCGACTAGAAATTCAAGAAAACTTACATATACATGGGCTCTTATTATTATTGATCTAAGGAGTTACACACTAAACCATAGGAATCATGAAAATGTCAATTAAATTATTATTATTACTAAATTTGCATATTGATACAAGCGTTATAAATTAACTTTACTTATGCGCTAAAGTTAAACTTAAGCACCTTATTGCAATTATTTAAATGATTTGTTTTCAAGTGCTTAAAACGTAACTAACATTTGGCGCAAAAAATAAAAGTCAATAAAAATTAACCTTACTCATTTGCAACTTTATATCTCTAAGTATTTCATTTTCGATTCATCTTTGGTTGCAATTACAACTAAAAGGAGAAACTTGCCAATACATATGCAATATGTAAGTTTTGTGCAGGTTCACTTTTAATTATGCCTTATATTGTACATACTCGTGTAATTAGGTATTATGCGATACCGTTCTATTAAAAGGGATACCAATAATTATGTAACGGAAGTATTTATAAACAATTTGTTCTTGCAGAGTTTTATTTAGTTTCTAGGTTCAGCTGTTTAATATAAATTATCACAGTAAAATAAATATAATTAAATTTGTTTATTGTTTGTTTGCAAAATTCGGAGTAAGTTTAACGTAATAATAAATTTAAAATTCAGCATGCCCAAAATGCATCAAAATGCATTTTAAATTATTTACAATTTTTGAATTTTACTTGAATAAAACTTTTGCATTACAATTACTGGGTAGTCCTCAAGGACGAATAATTTTTCTACCTCTGTCAACTAGTGTGCTTTGTGTGTGTCTAGAGAGGATTATGGAAGATACGATAGTCCACTGTTTGGCATAACTGTTGAAAATGCTTATCCTTTACTCTAGCATGTCTACTGGTTCAGCAAAGTGTTGGTCACCTCTGAAAAAGAGAGCAGCGGACTGCCATCCGCGTGGTGCTCACCAGGATCACTGTTTATATAGGTCGCATTGGTTGGTGCTGGTGCATAGGCCAGAGCCGTGTGTGCTGTTATGTTCGCCGGATAAATCAAGTGCTGCTGATGGGGCTGTTGATGATAGTGTTGATGCTGTGGCTCTGTTGTCATCTTGGCAGCCTTACGACCAATACGTCCGCCAATCGTTGTCAATCCTGGGTTGTTTGTAGAGCTGACGTGGGCCTCACCGGTGAGCGGGTGCAGCGCCATGGTTAGGTTATCCTCAGCACATATGACAAGCGGAGCCGTTGAATTCGCCACTGTAGCTGCCGAAGCAATAGCCAGCTGATGATACGGCACGACAGTGTCGCTGTTCCCAATGCCGCCGTTTAGTAGGCTGGTAACTGCCGGCAGCTGTTGACTCTGCGTTGTGGATACAGCCGGAGGCGTGCGGCAGTTAGGTGGTGATTCGTCTGTCACATGATGCAGCGTATATCCACCGAGCTGATGTTGTTGAGGTTGCTGATGCTGCTGATGTTGCGGATGTTGCTGCAGTTGGGTGGTGAGTATGATCTAGGAGGGATCGTTACGGTTAGTAGTCAAACAAGCAGTTGTCAGTTCTCAAGTGCGTAAGTAATAAATCGGGTGAGTGGGGATGTGTTTGCTTTTGTGTGCAAGAGACCTGCAGTCAGAAACAACTCATTTTCAGTCATAAAATTTTCCATGATATTGAAGTCTATTCCCACTAAAACTTATAGATTACATATTTACGTACAGTAGCGCATAGAGGTGGGGGCAAGTGGGTTCATTTGCGTTCAAGGGGACCCGCTCAAGCTGATGGAAAAAAACAACAAACGAGAAAAAAATTGGTACACGCAGCAAAATTCCTGAAAATTTAGATTAGATTAACTTGTCAGCGTGCTAGGATTGACGCTGTTCGCCCATTGATTAACAACTATCAAGGTATTGTCGCTTCTCTAGAAAAAGTTCTTGAAATGGATTTGTTACCAGAAATTCAGGTAGACGTTGCTATTTCGCTCAAGTGGCTTTAGTCTTTCGACTTCATCCTTTTGACAGCCATTGCTACAAAGTTTTGCAATGCCTCGACATCACAAACAAAATTCTACAAAATCCAAAATTAACGATGGAACAAGCAGCTCGCAGTGTTGATCAACTTTTCACTGATGTACTTTGCTTTAGAGATTCTTGGACAGCAATTCTGACAGAAGCATATCTTGTTGCAACAAATTTAAAGATAACACCTGAGCTCAGAGAAAGTCAAAATCGCATTCGAAAGAAAAAACGATTTCATGATGAAGAATCAGGCACAGAGATTTTGTATTTGAGAGCCCTGAGGAACGCTTTAAAGTTCAAGTCTTCTTCCCACCAGTGGATCCCTTGTTGAATGAGCTCGACGAGCTGCATTCTAGGATATCAGAATTGTCGAAGCTCTTCACATCTATCATTAAGCCACTGGGTAGTGTGAGTGATCTCGAATACGCTGCACATGAACAAGGAAATGCTGGAGCTGGTTTTCCTGAGCCATCTGATATATGGCGAGAATGAGAATGCTTTGCCACAATTATGTATCGCATTCAGACTTTTACTTGTTTTGCCACCATCTGTTGCTTCCGGAAGAAGAGTCTTCAGCAAGCTAGCTCTAATCAATAAAAATGGAGTATGTAAAGTCGGGCGCGAATGACTTTGGGATACCCTGTACCACTATCTTGCAATAAAATCCGGTTCCTTCATAAAAAACCAAAAACAGAAGAATTTTTAAGCAAAAAATTTTTTTTGACGTATCGGTCCTATGGGAGCTATATGATACAGTCAAACGATTTTGATCAAATTCGGTACAGTGGAATACCAAATATGCTTACGATATCTTTGTGAAAAAACGAATTATCCAATTAAAACTATTTTTTGTCGAGGTCGTCTCAAACACCCATATGGGAGCTATATAATTTATCCTCGATATCAAAAAAATAAAGTAAACTTGTCTCCTATGGAATAATATGGGATCTTATGTGAAAGTTTGGTAACTCTACCTCTAACCATCTCTGAGATCTAGGCGTTCAAACGGACAGACGGACGGACGGACAGGTATATCGACTAACTTGGGGTCTCTCCGACGTTTCCTTCTATATGTTACATACATTTTCGGCTTGCACAAACTTAATATACCTTTGTACCATACGGTACAGGGTATAATTATATTATTATAAACAATAATAAATTGATATGTTCGTTTTATTCCTATTTCATTTATAATCCATTTATATGCGAATTTGAAAAAAAGGCCCCACAATATTCTGCCCCGGGCCCCCTTCAGCCTCTGTGCGCCCCTGTTTACGTACAAAACTGTACTGATAAAGCTACTAAAATCAAACTACTAGAACTCTTCTTGCAGGTTTCTTATGTGTGTGTGTTTGTGTGTAAGTGTAGTTGTGTGCGTCTACGGTGCTTTGTATAAGACGATGTAAGCTTGCTACTGCTAGACTAGCGGGTGCTGGCTGTGTGTTGGCTATGGCTGTGCAGATGATGTGCCGCTGGTGCGCTCCCCGTCGGCTGGGCGTGGTGATGTGGATGGTGATAGGTGAAGTACTGCGAGTACTGTGTGTAGGATGCTGGCGCCCATACCTCGCTGCCATTAGAGTGATGGTGTAGATGATGAGCGTGCGCAGCGGCAGAAACGGAAGCGGAAGCAGAGACAGCGGCAGGGGTATCTGTCTGCTGCGCATTGTGATGATGATGATGGTGGTGGTGGTGATGGGGATGCGGATGCGGGTGCGGATGTGGGTGGTTGTGACTATGGCTATGCGCCTGCTGTTGATGACTGGCTACGCAATTGTGCTGCAGGCTGCTCTGTTGCTGAGGATGCTGTTGTAAATGCTGCTGCTGAGCTGATGGAGCCACAACTGCGGATTGGTGCTCGGTGCCAACTTGTGCAGCGATAGTCGAGTGCGTTACAGAATTACTGGCGCTAACATTGGAGCCGGCAACGCGAGGCTGCTGTTGCTGCTGCTGTTGTTGCTGCTGCTGCTGTTGTTGTTGTTGTTGGGGCGATGTAGTGTGTGAGGAAGCCGAGTAGAGGCCAGAATCATCATGCTGTAACTGATAGTTTTCGGGCGTGCTGGCACTAGTTGACTTGGTTGTAAGCTCCTTTGTTCCGTTCCACTTGGCCGCAGCGGCAGCCGATTCGTGCTCATTGTTGTTGTAGCTAAGACCATTTGATAAAGGTGTGGTTCGCTGTGGCGAGATGACAGATCGGCTACCATGTAAACTGTTAAGTGGTACACCGCTGGAATGTGTTGTACCCCACATTAGAACCGTCTGACGCTCATATGGATCCTGGCCAGAGAGCTCTACCTTGGGGGTTAAGCTACCACCATTAGGTGTGATATTGCTAACGGCATTGTTGCTTAAACCTAACGGGGAGGGTCCATCTGAGGAGCAGGAGATGACTTCCATGACTTGCGGCGAAGACTTTGGCGTTTTCAGTGGCACTTGCTAAAATGTTTAATAATTATAGGGACTTGTAGTTAAAATGTAACTGGCTTACCTGAGGAGTTGATGTTGGACTGCCGTAGCCGCTACTGTAGCCACTATAGTACTTCCCCGTTTCTTGCCACTTTTCATCTGCTTTCGATGCAATAGCATAGCTGTCATAGGAGAGGAATCCATTTGTCACATAAGCAGAGGCGGGCGCTCCTGTATGATGATAATCTGTATAATAGCCTCCAACGGCGCCTTGCAGCCGATACTGATGGAAGAGATTCTCGGTAACAGGGTAGAACGCATTGGTTGAGTGCACCGAAGTGCCCATGTACAGGTTATCCGCTGCCGTCGCATATGGTGACGCTGTGTACATGGGATTCAAATTGGAGTAGGCAGCAGCAACAGCCACAGCTGGATCCGGCAGATATTCAACAACCGCTGGTGCCGGGGAGCTTACCTGGCCAAGCGGTGATGACTGCTGGGATTGCTGTTGCTGCAGCTTACGCTTGCTGCGGCACGTAGATAGAAAGTCGCGCAATTGTGTCTTATAGCGTCGATTTGGCCGTGTAGGTGTCACCGGGGGCGGTAACGTGTTGGGCGAAGTGCTTGGTGGTACCACAAGTTGATCGGCTTCCGAGAAGTATGTGGAAGCCAAACCTGTATCCAGGTAGCTAACCTTAAAGTCCATGGTGCGCTTGCCCAGCAAGTCGTGCCCCTCCTCATCCATTAGCTGCCGATGCGTGCATATGACAAAATCAGGCTTAGAGTTTTTGTACACAAGCCGTGAGCTAGTCTGTAGCCATTGCCATTCGCCATCCTTCTTCTGATAACGATAGGCAATCATGCCAGAGGCTCCAGTTTTCAACACTAAAAAAGAAGAGAAGTCTTTACATACAAATGAATCGTTTCGGTTAAGCATATACATACGCTCCTGATGGGCACTGGCCACATATGCCAGGTCATCGTAGTGCACCAAATCGTAGCCACCCATGTTAACCAGCTCAGCATCCGCGTAACCAAGGATATGCTTGCCTCGCTGATCCATTGACACAAGCGAAAAGTCCAACTTATGCTTAGACTTGAACATGTTCTCCTTGTGCGGTATCTCTAGTAAGCTTGGAGGGCCGAATGGTGTACAGTATGCGAAGAGCGCTAACGGTGGCTCCTCTGTCTTTCGATTCTGTCCGTGCAGTATCTTGATACGACCACGAATGTCGAGTCGAAGAAATCCTGATGTATTGTCCAACAGACAGCGGAAGCGCACAGTAAAGCTTCGCTCCAGATAGAGCGCTTTGTCAGGTGCAAGGGTTTCAGCAAGTTGCATGCTGGACATGTCTGCAGGCAAAAAGCTGTTCCACAGTAACTGTCGCTGCAATTCCTCACGATCCTCGGAGTGGACTAGTTCATAGACAGATTGGTGCACAATGTCAGACTGCAATAGGCAAAAAATTTGGATTGTACATTTTTAACTTTTTTTAACCCTATCTTAAGACTGATTTTTAAATAATCAAAAATGCGTCAGGGTATTCCACAGCCAGTTTCGGCAGTCACTTTAATTTTATTTTCTGGTTTTCTCGATTACGGCTTGCTTTTTTGGCTTATAAATCAAATCGAGCGCAAATTGAAAACGCGCCAAAGTATCGCCCTATATTGATTTTTGGGTTCGGTAACCTTTTTCTCTGACCCACCAAGGCCTGTCCCATCCAACTGATCCAAATTAAGACATAAATTCTGAAAACTTGGAAGAGCATATAGTGGGGTGGTGCACCATGGGGTGCTGCTGGCCATCAGTGCGCCAAAGCTGCTACTATGTCGACGGATTGCTAAACTTTCTTTCTGTTTTGTTTTTCAATTTCAATCAAGTCGAGAGAAAATCAACAAACCAAATGATTTGTTCAACGTACATAGTAATGCCTCGGATTTTAATTGAGCTGCCAAAGGGGCGTGCCAAGTGCTGCTTTACACATTTACAACTAAATTAAAAACCAAAGACCATTCACTGAGCAGCATCTCCAACAACGGCAACAAGGTGCTATAGAAAGTTAACTGCAATTTCAATTTCCATTCGACAAACGCCAATTCAATAAAGTAGGAATAAACACAATAAACCAAAAGAAGGGGCAGAGACAGAGGCAGACAAGCGCACAATTGAGGGAGCCGGAGCAGTCGGAGCAACCGAAGCTGGCACTCGAGGTTAAGCCCAAACCATGTTGCAAATCGGTAGACCAAAATCAGGCACCCAGCCAGCTGCCGAGTCTTTGTGAATGCGTTGTTCATGTTAATAGCAGTGTAATAGCAGCCTGGCGCTGTTGTTGTCCGGCAAGGAAATCCCCCAGCGAAGTGACGCCTCTACTCCAGTGAGTGTGTGTGTATGCATTGCGCAATCCTCCCGCTGATCTGATTTTTATTTATGACCAAAACCGCGATCGAAAGAACACAGCGCACCTTGCCAAGCGACATGGTCATATGTAGAACCTCGTCACAGGTATATTTTGTTTGTTTTTGTTTAATACCCTGCTTTCAAAACGAAAGGAGTATGCTTAGTTCTCGCATAAACAAAACCTACTATTTCTTAAAGAATGTTTTTGTCGGATGAGTGAAAATACAGTGTATAGTATTGTCGTGATGTGCCATCAGAGTAAACGGAAATCTTGTTGTCTTTGCACTTGTCGTTTTTTTTAGGATTTCATCCAATCACTTTATGCCGATTGCAACAAATGTGTGCAAATTGGCAAATTGGCAAATTGCTGGTAAGAAGCTTTTTACCAACAAAGAGCTGTTCATACAAGGATATATAACCCATGCTTACCTCAGGTTAGCTTATTGGGACAGGTGTATGTTAGCCCAGCTATAAATGCCAAGACTTATATTATAGACATCAAACTGTACTTGGATTCACTTCCGCAATAGGAATCTTATAAGCTTGACTCAAAATCAAAATTTTCATTCACGAAAAAAAAAAGAAACCAGGCAGAAAAAAAAACAGCTCTCTCCATGAGCAATTAAAATCAATCATACAATGTGACCCAGCTTGAAGACGGTTTAGGGCCAGTGCCACTTACCTGATGAAATCCCAAATAGCTCTCGATGCTGTGCGTGGCAAAGAAGACCTCGCCTTCGCATGTCAGTATCATTAGAAATCCATTTAGAGCCTGAAAGCAGAGAGTAGAAAAGAAAACATCAAATTAAATCAAAACTGCGTATTAAATGTTACCAACGTTTGTGTGAGTGAGACGGAGTTGGAGTGGAAGTAGAGTAGACGGTGGTAGAGGGGCGAATGAAATAAATGTCAAATCGACAGGGCATGGTAATGAAAGGTAGTTCTTAGGCGGGGCAAACTGGTGAATGCTAGATACAAGTAGCAATTTAAGTATAAAAGAGAGCTTGGGATAAAATCGATAAAATCGAGAATAGATGCAGAATGAAAGAGATAGACGTAAAGATGGATATGGATGAACCGAGGGGCGTGCGTTAATTGCAGTAGCTGGCGGTTCTTGAATGGATTAATCCATCATCTTAGAGCGGCAGCGTGTTTATATGAGATATGTGCTCGTATATGCTGGACATGAATGAATGTTGCGACGACGCGTCGTTGACCCTGTAGCTATAACTATGGTTTTGCTCTTTGGGGCATAAATTTGGAGACGGCGCTAACTTGCGGCTACAACGTAATCGGTGCTCATTTCTTGTGAGGCAAGGCAGCAGGTCGTACCAATGTAGTGCCAGGAAATGATGTGCAATTAAATCAATGTGATTCAACTGAATGTGCGCCGCTCTTCCAAAGAGGGTTACTTTTTCAGACTCCAAGTCTGTTGCTTTGATTTCTCAGCGCTTTGCTTTTAAGGCCAACATCCATAAGATAAGCAATGTCTGTCCGTCCACTATTTCATTTATTTTTTTTTTAACTTTATTTGGCTCTTCAATTCCAATTGCAACTATTTGCTGCTTCCATTGTAGTTTAAAATACGTATTAAAATTTTAAATACATGCGAAATGTTTTTTTTTTTCACCAAGATTGAACTGTGATTATTTTATATTTCATTTAAAAATGATTTTTATTGGCTGCTAATGGAAGTTGCGCATGCGATTCGAAAAGTTTCTAATGAATGAGCAACCAACTATCAGACACAGTACCCAATGCTACAAAGGTGCGAACACACCAAAAAGATAAATATGCTGACGTTTCATTAGTGCAGCCGAATTGTACGGCAGTAATTAATAAAACTGAGCAACTGCTTCATAATAAATACAGATGTATTTAAATATCAATTTGCGAACGTGACCACAAATTGGCCAAGAAGGCACATTTCCGTCGCCAGTGTTTCCACTTGCAGCGGGAGACAAATGTCCACTATTGCGGCTAATTACAGAGCGGGACTGCGCAGGCAGTCCAGGGTGTACGCGAAATTCGAGAAGAGTTTGCATTAACTGACATAAATGCTAAGTGGCGTCATCATTTAAAACGCATCAACAATACCAGGATGCCAGGAGCGGACTATGCTGCCTGCAGCTGTGGAAAGGATATGATTTGTCATCAAGACGGCCGCATCAATAATCAACATAAAGATGCGCCCAACAGTAGTGCCAGAAAAGAGAGATCGGCAAGGAGTAGCTTCAAACTAAGCGGATGTGCCACTTTGTGTTGGTTTCTTTTTATTTCTACTTGATTTATAAATTTTTTTGTATTTTACAGTTGAATGCAGCATCTAATTGTTTTCATCTGAAACATTTTTTCTTTCTTCTACTCCGAGCTCATCAGCTTCACCATCGCTCTATCTCTTTTTATATACATACATATATATATATGTATATATAAATTTTCTTGGCACTGTGGAGGGTATCTCAGACGACTGTATCTTCTAATGCGATTTTAATAATACACGCCAACGATTCTTTTGGATTTTATTTTAGTTTTGATTTGATAAGTCTGCTGCGATTATTTTATCATTTCCTTGGCGGCGTTTCTATTCCCTTGTTAGTCGACGTCACCTTCATCAAGCGGCACAGCATTGCCAAGCCACGAGTAGATCTTAGTCTATGCCACTGAAGCAATTTGCGCTTTATTGCCCAGCATAATTTCTTAATAAAGCCACAGCTCTAGGTCAAATGTCCGTTGCTACGCTTGTGCAACTTTTCCAAAAAGAAATCACCTCCATTCGTATCTATGAGTATGTGTAAAAATGCCAGTTACTTTTTTAAATCTGCACAAATTTTAAACTCTTAACGGCGGATAAGCAAAGCTTTTAGCTGTCACAACATTGCGCATACGCTGAGTAGGTTTCTAGTATTTCGCTTCAAAATCAATTTGTTGTAACCATATCAGTTTAATTCATTTTATTTTTCTCAAAAAGCAGTCTAAAGTGTTGAAACTCTTTTAATGTAATATAATTTTTTTGTCGTTACCAAGATGGCTCGTGAGCAGTACCAGCAGCGACAACAAAGCTGCGTGACAAAACGCCATTTTCTAATGATAAAATGTGACCCACAATAAACACAAAAACAACCACAACAACAAAAATAAAACATCATGAACAATTGAAATGGCAACAGGTAACAAATACCTAAGCTATTAAAAGTAAATATGCACACACATATATGTAGGTATATGAAAGCGGCCGGACGGACAGACAACCAACCGGCCCTTGTACAAAATGACTAAAAATATGCACGGAAATGCACAATTGTGCAACTCGACAATTAGTTGCAGGTTACCATTACATGCCGACTGTCCAGTCAAACTGTGCCTCATCACAATATGTTGCAAAATACGAGGGCAGGCTGATAACAAACCAAAGTAGCAAAATATGCACGTTAGCAAATATGCCCTTAGGGTAGGAGTACCAGTTAGTCCGAGCGGACACTCCACAACCGACTGAAATTTTTAAAGTGATTCTAAACTAACGTTGAAAGTTTGGTTTTAAAAATGATCATATTTTGCATTTTGGCAATCACTTCGATTTTTCGAGAGAATAATCTTAACTTTTATAGATTAAAATGTGTGCTCGAATCTGTGTGACCCAAAGGCTTGAAGAATTAATCACATCCAAAGTCTCAAAAATCGCTTACACGTCAATTTTTCTATTATTTTAGGGGATTCTCTTTGGACAAAAATATGATTTTAAACTTTCAAAAAATGCGATCAACTGCGGTTTCGTTTTTGAACTCTGATTCACTTTTGTGGAAAATATACTGTAATACTTGGTAAAAGATATGAAAATATGTATGACAATAGTTGATCGAATCGGACACATGTTAACCCTACCGTAGAGTCGAAAGTATTGCAGATTAGTGCAATGATTATAATAGGTTAAGGGAGACTATAAGTTAGAAGAATCACAAATATTTACCGAGAATGTCCGTTATGTCAATATCTTTACCCGCACAAACTGCTCTATGCCGTTGAAGCTGTCACAGAACATCTACAAATTTAACGTTAACAATTTGATTTCACTATAATATTTTTTTATTTAAAATTTTAGTTTTCTTCCAATTTATTAACTACATATAATTTATTAAGGGCATTTAGTTTCCTAGTGCTGATGAATCCAAGAGCAATGCCGGCGGTACCATAGCTATCGTTAGGGCCACCCATCCCAGTAAGGTCGAGGAAGAGTCCTGAAGCTAAGAGCAGTTCACAACAAACCCTGATGCCAAATTGCTTCCCCATATCAAGGGCGGCCTTTAACTAAAGAATCTTTGAACTCGTCACTCATTGATTCTCATAAAAGATGTCAGAATAACATGGAACAAAACAATAATGGAAACATGTCTCCAAGGGGTACCCAACAATTATTGCTCAGCCAGCACAGAGAATTTGGAGGTGCCAATTTCAAGTTATAACGACAATACGATGAATGTAACCAAGAGGCTCTATGCTCCACTTAGGAGTTCAGAATTCGTCGCAGTAAGTTATGTCGAGTATGTCGATTTGTTTTCAGTCTGTCCTCGTGCATGCCGCCTTGAAGGAAGCAAGAAAAAGAGCCAATAAAGTTTTTGCAGTTTTTGGCTTGAAATAAACTCGGCCAATACTCTGCGTATACGTAATGCAGTTGGTTGCATATTTAAAGGCTCGGTGAAATGCATTTCTCCATGCACACATTGCATATTGTGTTTATAATGTTTATAAGAGGGTCTGGGCAGTTCTTTGCTTAGACTTTGACATTGAATTGAGTTCGACCAAAAAATGCATAAAGCGCATGTTGCACAATTGCGTGTGTCTGTGGCACTGTCTGTTGTAACTAGGCACTTTTGTTGTTGGTGTTGGTGTTGGAGAACTATGTGCACATTAAATTAAACTGTCAGTGTTGTTGTTGTTGGGTTGACAAGTGCATTTGTTCCAAACATGTGCCGGCCGGCCGGCCGGCTCCGACTTGACTTGCCTTACCTTGGCTAGGCCGTGCCACAATGCGCTTTAATTTAGCAAAAACATGCAACTTGTCAACCACACACTATGTGGCAGTAGTTGTAGTACTCGGTTGCAGACACTTTAATTGCAGTTTCGGAACATTGGTATGTGGAGCTTACTTAGTACATAAAACTTTTGTTATGTTAACTTGGCAGCTGTGCCACTGACAATTGATAGATAGAAAGAGTAAATAAGGTAGCTGGACATTTGGATACTACTATATGGTAAATTAAACAAATGTGAGGCCAATCGAGGGCGCCGTTTGTACAAATTAATTACAAATATTATGATGATGGGGGCAACACATGTTTAGGTATACATAACAAATTACATTAATCAATTTGCTTAAGAATAGACACATACTAATTGCAACAAATTGTTGAACAATTTTCCACTTAAACACAAATCACAAGTATCGATGCAAGCGATTGCGTGTCAATCGGACTAACTCAGTCTTATCATCATCATTATCATCATCGTCATCGGTAAAGTCATCAGCATGATTGTCTTGTCAAGACATTTATCAATGAGCCAAAATGAAACTTTCTAATGATTAGTTGATTGATTATTCGATAATACCGGAGAGAGAGAGAGAGAGAGAGAGAGAGAGAGAGCGAGCGATACAGTTGTTGCCAAGTTAATAAGTGTTGGCTACTACTAGCTAAATTAATTGGTTATAATGAAGACTTACCTGCAGGAACATATCACCATCGAGCAGGCCGTGCTCAAAGGCACCCAGCTCGCGCGTTCGATAGCCATCATGTGCGTGTATATGAGGCAGGACACCATTCTCCTCCTTATCCTTATGCATAACAACTGCAATGAGAATGATATAGATAGTGCTAGTTCATAAATTTATGGACAAATTTCTTTTTTATTAGCCATTTTGAGTTTATGTGCGACAATCCGCTGTTGAAATTGTTCGCCATAAATTACTTGCTTAAAACGTTGGGCTACTAAATAAAAAGGAAATGCCATAGTTACTTCATAAAAATCCACAACATCTACTATGTATTGTATATATATGTAAGTAAGTATCTGTATAGTAGTAAATACAATAAATATTTACTGCTAAACCTACAAAAGGAGTACAAAGATGTATAGGGCAGTAAAAATTGTTTATGGTGTCATTGTAATATTTTACGAGGGGGTACATTTGTGCGCCTGCCTAGTACTGGCATTGGTTTGGCCTAAACTAAGCAGTGGCATATATATATATATTCTCACCCCTAACACCAAACGATGGCAGCCATTTTCTTAACGAATTTCTGTGTGTGTGTGACTCAAGTTTTATAATAAATTTGTCACAAAAATTGATTTATGCGCGATAAACGATAACAAAAAGAAAAATAAAGTTAATATATTTTGGGCCGGAGTGTGATAGTATAAAAAAATAGGGTAGAAGCTTACTTATTCGTAGTGTTTTTTTTTTTTCTAAAGCCATGACAGCCAAGGCCCAGTTGTCATTATTGCCGTTGTCTATTTTTTTTTTGCCTGATTCACATATTTTTTATGTTATACAGTTGGGGCAGGCCAAAGTTCACTTATAATCGTATATCAAGGAGTAGCTTTCAACAAACTTAGCTCTAGCCCCAAAACATTTTTGTCATAAAATATGCCACGGCAGCTGATGTCATAAATTATGATTTTTATCAGTAACAAAAATGGAAAAAAATAAAATGAAAATGAGAAAATAAAACTAACGGTCGCAACTAAAACAACGAAACTAATTTACGCATAGCAGCAAGTTAGAGGAACTGCAGCCAAGTGGCCAATTGGCCAAGCAGCCAACAACCCCTAAAAACTGGTCTTAAATTTCATTAGCAACAACAAAAACAACTTCAACCTCTGAACTCATTTCAATTAGCAACTCCAAAAAGCAGTTTGGACGCTTGTCGACTTGGTTAATCTCTGCGCTCCTTTGACTTTTTATCAAATTAACAAAAGTGCCACAGTACAGGGGTGTGCGTGTGTTAGTGGCTGAGACTTGCGGTTTATTTTAGCGAAAGTGCGATAAAACAAATAGTTATGCCTCAACGTATGTTGGTCAAAACCCCAACTCGGCCAGAAGCTAGAACTAGAGTTCTACATAGCTTCCTCCACCTGCCCAAGCCCTATAAATTGCATCATGTGCGTGTAATCCTGGCGCACTGACTCGTGCCCACTTGGACGGACTCACGTAGTTATTCATAATTTAATTAGGCTCAGTTTACATTTCAGCTTGTAAGGTAAGTAGTACTTTTTTTTATTGTTGCGGTAAAATATATTTCTGCCTTTTTTATACGGTCGCACCGCATTTTAATTTTTACGTGCATAAAAACATTTAATTAATTTGGCCTCAAATAGTACTCAAAATGCCGTATAACAAATCTCTGCCATTTTATCCAAAGACCTTAGCAAGTCCTTAGGCCTGTTTGGGCGTGTTTGCAAATACTAGGCGCACATTTTATTGCACTTAGTTTTTTTTTTTGGGCTTGGGGGGTTTCGTCCGTGGCATTCAGGTTAAACACAATTTATGACATCCTTAATTTAATATATACGGATTTTTGTGAAACACACATAATTCATATACATAGCTACGACTCATACTGAAACTTCTCAAGCAGCCCGCCTTTAAAAATGCCTCACCACAATTCAGCTCAATTCAAAACAACCCCATACAAAAAATTGGTGGATGAACGTTTGTAAATCTCGCAAAATCTCTTTAGACACTGCTCTGGGGACTGCACTGGGTGGTTTTATTTTGTTCTGAAGAGATACAGAAAAATGGCGTCGACGAAGCAGCAAACATATGTATGTACGACGACGAAGCAGACCGTAAAGCAGGAAAACCTAATACATAGCGAGCTGCTCAGACTCAGATAAAGCAACAACATGAAAAGTAACCCCACCCAGAAAGGAAAAACAAGCACAAAGAGGCGGAAAAGCGTGCGCAGAGCAAGCATGAGATACACACAGTACATAACACAACACACAAACATAATAATGACGTTGCATAAAGTAAAAGCTAAAGCAAATCAGCAAACAAGAAACAAACAAAAAAAAGAAGCTTCAGTAGCAGGAAAGCTACCAAAATGGCGTTATTTTATTAAAGTTGAGTCGATCATCATCATCATTATCATCTTGGCTCGGTATGCCTAAAACAAACATCAACAATATCTAGTATAAAGTTTACTTTTGACGTTTTGGCAAATATTTTTCGTGCTGCAACTAAAATAAATATGCCATAGAAATGTCAAATTCATCAGCAGAAAATGATTGAATACAAAATAGCCACATGGGCGTAGCCGACTGGCTAGATGGTCTCTGAAAGCGGATCCCAAAATAAGCTTGTTTAGTAGCTAGTACCGTTTTGCGCGAAAAATATTTTATTTCTGCATATTTCTTCTAATTACAGAAAAACCCTTCTACGGGGGAATGGGGCAGATATTTACATGATAAAAGACAATGCATCTTCTTAAAGAAATGGTATACAAAAATATTTGTTAAAAAAATTCAATTCAATTTTATTCACAAAATCTTTGCCTAAACTAGATATTTAATAATACATTAACAATATAATTTAACTCGGAAAATGTACACCTATCCGTAAAATTGTTGTGGATACGGTTGAAACTCTCTGAAGTGAATTTAATTCTTGTCCTGGTGGGCACATCAATGGTGGAATGATATCAAGAAAGGCTTCAAATTATTTAAAAAAATTAGTTTTTTGTTACTTGAATTCTTTTAGCGTGATATTAAGCTACATCAGCCCATATAGCGGCTCAATAATTTTTTTTAAGTGAATATTTCTTTTTTGTTCGTTCGTTCATGAACGATCCAACACTAATACAGATTAGAAGGAACTGAATAAGTTCAACAACATCGTTCACTTGTTCTTTGTTCGTTCTTATTCAGTTGTTCGTTTTTATACAGATGATCGTTCTAATACAATTGTTCGTTCTTATATTATTCATCTAATGTTGATCGTTCTTAACATATATTATTCTTATACAGCTGTTTGTTCTTTGACTTTTCTTTACTGTTCTCATTTGTATTACAAACTGAAAAACACAAATCGCAGTATAACTGAAAACTATTATTATTTTAAAAATAAATACAAAAAATTTAAAAAGAAAATTAAATTAATCCAAAAAAAAATAAACCATGTTTTTTTTTAGACAATTAAATTAAATTTAATTTCAATTTAATTTTTTGCAATATATAGTATGATTAAGAAAGAAAAACCGCCTTAAAACGAACAACTGAACAAAGAAAACAGCTTCGTCCACTGAAAAAAAAAAAACGATTGAACTTGTTCAGTGAAATGAACTAGGTTTACGAAACTCTAATCTGTATAGATACATTTTGTTTTCTAAATTGAGACTATTATTTCTATATGTATATGGTTGGGTACAATAAGCGAAGTAATAACATTTTTGCTCAGACTTTAAGTCAAATCGTACTCTTTGTAACTATCAGAGTGTCCCAAACAGAATTGCCGAAGATCTCCCAATTCATTTGAATTATTAAATGCCAGTCATCCATAGCTTTACTATACATCTTATCGGCCCATAACCTTACTGTCAGCTGTTAGTAATTTAAAAAAATTAATGAAAAGAAGGCTTGTCAGTTTCATTGATGAAAAAGGTGACTAACCGTTTTCCATGAGGCCATAGCACACTACACCCCTACTTAGAATTAAAAATATTAAATCAAATTTAGCAAGATGTAGGTCCTCTGCAATGGTCCTCTTGGATATAAAAGCACCATTTGAATCTGTCTAGGTATTGTACATCAAAAATAAAAAAACTCAATAGATCCTTTAAGCTTAGTGGTTCAGAGGATGAAAACTTCCAATTACTAAATCATAAACTTACTCCCATTAGTCTTTGGTAACAGTCTTTACGTGGTTTTCGCTGGGGACTTGATGATATGTGATATATTATATATGTATAGGTATATAAAGTGATGGTCCAGGGTATTCGGGAGTGTCACTTTAAATAACAAATTTATTAAATAGTATGCGACATATTTTATAAAACCCAATCTTTGATGAAGGTTGAGGGCAACGGTCCTCCTACTGACACCCGACTTTGTCTACGCTCTTGTTAAGCCGTACTGCATTACCATGAAAAGACTCCTGGCATAGTTTGCACAACTTGTAAAATCATTTATCAGTCTTTAAATTCAACCAACTGGTTAAACTGATACTTCGGACCGCGAACTCTGCAGCAGGGGAAAAGGGAAGCTACGACTGCATAAGTCACGCAATAAGTGATAGCGTGACCTGAAAGCGGCTTCGATTGTCTTCCCGACTCACCCTCTTACTCGCCTTTCCACTGTTTCTCTAACACTTCTGGTGTAGGCGTGAAACGGGAGCCGGTTAAAAAATTGCATAGCAGCAAAAAACAGCTGACTCTGAGCCGGCGTGACATATACACACTGTCTCTATTATACACAGATACATACACACACACTGATGTCAACACTCATTCATACACGAGTTGTGGTGTAGGTAAATGCATCGCCTGACTGACGGATTGCATGCTCGGCCCATTGTCTGACGGTCCTACACTCTAATGGGCCTAAACTGGAGCAACGCACCAAAGTCATGTACGAAAATTGGCGTTGCTCAGTATGTTTATGGGTTAAGAACTAAGCCTTGGCCCCCTGCCAGTTGGTCTTGTTTTCTTTTCGTCTTTTTTGTGTAGACGAGCTAAAAGTAGGCACACAATAATTTACTGGACAAGCATTTAACATACACTTGACTGCCATTTTGATAATAACAAAAATTCACTTGACATTTTATAGGTTGCATTTACAATTTTTACAACTTGACCCGCTGACCTTTTAAATTATCTATCCTACAGCTGAAAAGGTGTACCCTCAAAAGGACTCCCTTCTAGAATTACTCTAAGCAGTCTCAAGGCAACCAAAATATGGCCAAAATACCTTCTCAACGCAAACTGCTGTTTGTGCTCGTGCAAAATTATAATATGCTTAGTTTGTCAGCCATGTCCCAAGAAACTGGCATCAAAATTACATCGAGCTTTTGTGTTGATTCCCACGTCCAAGGCAAGACGATTTTTGCTCCCAGCTCAGACAGGTCTGAGTCAAGCAATCTAGACATGATTTGTTGGCAAATTTATTTTATATATTAGAAAACATATTTTAATCATGTGTGGGAACTCTGGTTGAACCAACCAACCAACCAATATATGTATGTTTGCCAATGCAACTCAGACATGGGCGTTACTCATTAAGTAGTCTGAAATTTTGCTTCGATATTTTTTTTAAACAGGAAAAGTGTGTAAAGTTGGAATAGCATGCTTTCAAAACTTCAGAATATTTTCGTCTTTTTTGAATTCCGCTGCGGCTAAGATTAAAGTCAATTTAATACAATTCAATTACGTCGCACAAGTAGACACAAATAACCAAAGATGGACATTTTCTTATCTTATGATTGTACGTATCTATTTTATAGATATAATGAAATTTAGATCCAAAATCAAAAGAACGTCGGAATAAAATAAGCGATGGCAAACAATTCATAAAATTGTAAGTTTCCTCATCAATATTTCTACTTGGGGCTCCGATTGACTGAATAATTTATTGGCATAAGAAAACATTTTTTTTTTAAATTGACATCAAATTTTGAAAATTTTTTCATAAAAATATTAATATATTTCTCACAAAAATTCTTTACAAATTTTATATACTTTGGCTTTATATGTATATTATAGTTTTTAGCTTTTAGCTTATTAATTTTTTTTATCTAATTCCAATTAATTATCGCGTTATCGATAACTTTAAATTGCATTTTTATTTTTAGAATTTTCCTAACAAGTCAAAAATTCTAAGCGAATAAAGAATATTAAGAATCAAATATTAAAATAAAAAATATTATTGTAATTTTTTTTAAAGATTTGTATTATAATTTCATTTTTTAAATTTTAAAGTTAGAAATGTCTACAACTGTGAAAGTTAGGTTCATTTTTGTGTCATTGTAAAAAGTACCTCGAATTTGTAAGATACGCATAACTCCTTGAAATTTAAAGATAAAGGGTTCAAACATGACATGATTAATCGTTTTGACATTTTAAGATCAACTTTAAAAGTAACAACATCATCCCATCATGACCCTATTTGCAGATATTTAAGCTCACAAAATCTGTTTTTTGCAAACCATCACCAATACTTTACCATTTATCAAAATGTTGTAAAAAGTTTTAGGGCATAGAATCCTCTAAAAAATCGTTTTAATACATTATTTCATACAAAGAGATAAAGTGTTCAGAGTGCAAACAAAGAACTTTCCACTTTCCAAGCTATATCTGAAGAACGATTATCTGTAGAAGATCGTGCTGTATTACGATTTTGTAGAGAATTATACGCTTTACAATTTTTGAAAGCATTTTGTTCACGAGATAATAACAAATAAATGAAAAAAGTGTCAAAATTGTATTGTTTCGAAATAAAAGAAATGTTAAATACCATTTAAATGGTGTACTATTTACAGTACGCGAAGAAGGATAAAGCCACTTGGTTTTTTCAATAAAACTCGATAAATTCAAATTATTTTTGGATGTCTTTTAACATATTAATTAGGTAACTATTTTAACGTATATAAAAATAAATTTTTTTTTAATATGCATGTTTAAACATTTTTTAGGATTGTTTTGAATTTTTGGGATTTTTTTGTGCGAAATAAGGTTAAAGCCACTTGACGTTTACTACATGAAAACCAATGTTAACATATTTACATTTTTATTCTTTGTGTTTCCCATATTTCGCTGTTATGCACTTTTTCGATTCTGTAAGTGCAATTTCACAATATCTATTACGCAGTTGTCATCCAAGCATTGCTCAATTTACTATGGGTGCCCTTAAACAATTATCAGAGGCCGAAAAAGCCAAAATATCCACACTAAAAGATTATAATAAAATGTAAAATCGTCAAATAGGAAAGGAAATTGGTCGCAGCAAAGATGTAGTTAGAAATTTTCTAAGAAATCGACAAAATTATGGTAAAAACTGCATTAGTGGGCGACCATCGATGATCACAAGTGCCCAAAAGCGACGTTTAATCCGAAGAGCTGGCAACAGTTTTGAGTCTGCTGGCCAATTAATAAGTGAAAATGAAATACCCGTTCGCCATGTTCAACAAATTTTAAGCGGTTCAAAACACATGAAATATAAAAAAAAGGATCGCAAGCCAATACGGTCTAAAGACAATATAGCTGCTTGTCCAAAATTCGCCTTTGACCACCTGCTCTGGGCAAACCAATTGAAAAAAAAAATTATTTTTTCTGACTTAAAAAAGTTTAACTTGAATGGCCTAGACGGACTTTCTAACTATTGGCACGATTTGCGTACCGAACCAAAAACTTTGTTCTCGCGCCATTCTGGCGGTTATGGTTTAGGGTGCCATTGGGTACCTCAAAAAGATGCCCTGATCATTCATTTCCACAAAAATAAATCCGGAACAGTACCACCAAATGATTCGATCCTATTTTCCGGCAAAGGCTTTGAGTGAGCTGGAATGAACTGGAAGTTGCAGCAAGATAATGCACCGATTCATGCGGCCTGATCGTCACAATCCTTTTTTCGTGAGAATGGAATCCATCTTTTCAACAATTGGAATCGAAATCACCAGATATGAACATAATCGAGATGTTTGGGGACTTTGGAAGTGGCCGACAATACAACAACAAAGATGAACTTAAGGTGGCCATCGAGGTGGCTTGGGAAAACATCTCTCATGTCTAAATTAAAGCACTGTATGACAGTCTACCACATCGAATACTGGCTTTGTATGACGCTAATGGTAAAAAAACGAAATATTAAAAAAGATGATTGGAAAAATTTGATTTTCGTGTAAAAATAATTGAGTGTTTTAAAATTTTTTGTATGCACGTTAAAATAATTACTAAATAAACATGTAAAAATTCATCCAAAAATATTTAAAGCTTTTCGAGTTTTATTGACCAACCAAGTGGCTTTAACCTTCTTTCGCGTACTGTATGCTTGGCTGATCTAATTATAACTTCAACTATTTAATGAAACTGCGTTTTACATTTTTTGCCGGTTGTTAGTCAACAGCTTTTTATTTTTGAACTTTTACACTGAAATCTCGAAATTAAATAAAAAACAATATAAGATATTCAGTTTATATTTCAGTCTTAGGCAGAAATGCCCTACTTTTCGTGAATTGTAGAGAAATGCAAAATTTTTGTAGTAAAATAAAATTTTTTTTTTCTTAACTCCTCCCTTGCATAGATCTACAACATTTCAGCTATCTTATACCCTATTTCTATTTAAAGTCAAGTTAACACCTAGGTATTGGTTCACATTAATTCAAAAGTGGCTGGCTCTCTCTCTTTATACATTCAAATTTAATGAACCCATTTTACACCCAATTTACATACAAAAAAAAAAAGAACATAATAAAAATAACGATAGAAACCATTTTAGTAAACTACTGCCACTAACTGCTTTTTAGAAATCAATATACATATATACATTCGTATATAAAGTACGTATGTTGGAAGGTCTGACATAAGATACATAATGTAGTTACCCATCCAATTGACCACAATTTTTCTTTGCAGTTAATTACGCAACTCATCAATTAGGCAAAAGCAAAGAAGAGGAGGAACCACATATTTCTAGTACGACTCTTAGGGTTAGCAATTCCTAGACACAGATACAAACCCCCATACAAATGCATATTAAAAATGTACAAATTGCGCGTCGTCTTAACAATTATTGCCAGCCATAAGGCGCTGCTCGCGCTTGGCCCGTAATTATGGCCGTTTAGATATGAGCACGGTGTGTGTGTGTGTGTGTGGCACTAGAACCATTCCCCGCACCCGCACCAGTCGCAACCCCAATACCCCCAATCCCTGTCAGCTTTCACACTGCAAGACAATGAGCCATTAGCAGCGCGCTTTAATTATTTAGTTTGCAGAGCAAAAAAACTAAACACAAAAAAATGCAGCAGCTAACATTTTAACATGGAGTGGAGTAGCTAAATGTAGTATGTACTGTGGTGGATAGTATATAAGGCCACTCAGCTTACCTTTATATACATACCATATACTATAAACTTATGCGTTTGTATACATACATAAGTGGCAATGGGGCTGTGTGGGTGGGCGGGCGCTGTCGGCAATGAATGAAAACGAACTTTGGCTACGCTTTTGGTATAGAAAATTTCTGTTTCTATTGTTTCGTTTTTCGTTTTGTTTTGCCATGTTGCGATGTTTCTGTTTCTTGGCTGGGTTTTGCGCAAGTCAGGGTCAACTGCCCCTAGATAGAGGATTGCCATTTGTTGTTGTTGTATTCTGATGTCTGCACAGCAACCCCATGTGGCCCATTTTATATAGTATGCGTATATGTATACAGAATAAGTACAGAATACATAAGTTTGTATATAGATACATACACGATGTTAGTATGAGTATTATTGTGTAGAGGCACATAGCACCAACTCTCATTCGGTTTGTTGGCACTCTAAAATCGAACTCTTCCATGAGCTCTGCTCGCCTGGCTCCACTAATCAATTAATCGTATAAAGTACTTCCTTTGCTAATCCAACGGCACACGCCATACAACTTTAGCTATACTTGAAATACACACACAAGCACACACTAATTGTAAATTAAATGATCCTGATAATATCCGAAAGACATCTAGACAAACAAATAAAACCAAATGAAAACAAACATTGACCTATGCAGAGTACACGATTTTGTGTCAACCCTCAGCGTACGCAGTTGCTTAGGGGTCACACCAAGACCAAGCTCACCGCTGAGCCACGCGGCGCAACGGTTCTGGTCCATTAACCCGTCGTTGCCGCTGTCCTGTGAACTGCAAACAAACTGCTGCGCCAGTTCTTAGCGGATTCTAGGACATTGTAGCGATAAGCAAAGGCTAAAAGCAAAATGCCAATATTTGGAATCGACTGAGTCACGTGCCGACGGGGAATTTTGTACGATTGTGTCCCAACGCAGTTTGCCATTGCAATTAACGCCAAATTTCGCTTGACCGCTAATTGTCAAAATATTTACTTAAGCGTTGTACTTTTCACTGTCTATGTTGTTTTGGTTTTCTGTTCTGTTCTGTTGGTCTAAGGATGACTTCCGCCCTAAGCGATTTGGGGCTGGTTTCATTGTGGGCATTGTGGGCACGTGTGCTATGACAAGACCAACAAAGAGACATAAAACACTGTCAGCCAACATTTCATTTGAGTGGGTGGGAATTAAAACGGGGCTGATGACTTCAAGTTTTGCCTTTTTTTGTTTTTGTCATCAGTTTTTTCATCAACTTCTTGTTGCCTACGTACTTCAATTTTGCACTTAACTTTAATTAAGCCAATATCCCTTCTGCCTTCTCGCCCGCTCTCACTCAGCTCCTGTGCCAATTTTGAGTAACGAAAGCAAATGAAGCAATTAAAACTGTCGTAAAATAAAGAACAGCAAACAAAACAAAGCGAAGAACCAATGAACGCGCCGATAATAAAGTCATCAAATTATAAGAACAACCCAAGTTATGATAGTAGCTTAAAATAAAAGCAATTAAATTTGCATTGTATTAATTAATTTAAATTTTATTTATGTCGGATCGTTAAACATGTAATACATGCCCATTGATTTTCTTTTACTTGGCTTTATTTTCACCTCTTCTTTGGCCCGTTCCACTGCCTTGGACAATTCAGCACCCCCTGGGAGAAAATGTACATATGTTAACACACACTCTCACACACACACACCCTCAGATTTACTTTCGCTTTTATTCTGGTACAAAAATAAAATTTATTAAGAATATAGTACGAGCAGAGCTAAAAATGTTCCTAATTTTTAGATTGCCTTTCCCATTTTCCATTCGCTCTGGATAAGGATAACGCACCTTTAATTCATTTATAAGGCATATGAAAAAGAAATAAAGCTAAAAAAAAAAGCGAAATGAATTTTGTTGCTTTTTGTTCTTGTAGTTTTCGGTTCGTTTTAATCCGTCAAAGGCACTAATTCTGGCACGTGCGTATGCCTGGTTCTATAACTGTGTGTCTGTATCTGTGTGTCTGTATCTGTGTGTCTGTATGTCTGTGTATGTGCTGCTGGTCACCCGCCGCGTCGCGACGTTAAAATTAGTTTTGAATCATTTATGAGTCATGTTTAGGGTCTTTCGAGTTGTCGACGCTTCTGCTGCCGCTCTCTGACTCGGCATAATCGATTTAATAGACCATCCCCAGGCACTACAGGCACAACTCCGGACCCACCCAACTGACATTCTGGCCAGGACACGCTGAACTCGATTCAACTAGACCAACCAACAACCATATGGGCACCTTGGAAAAAAAGGCGTTTGAAGTTTAGCCTACCTTCCGCCAGCAGTATTCCACTAAAAAGGGTTTTTTTTACATACGACTTACCTTGAAAATAACTTTTAGTTCTTAAATAACTAACGGACAGCCTTAGTATGCTCAGTCGATCCAATTTGCTTAGTATATTCTGCTCGAACGGCAGCAGTGATGCGAGCAGATCCAATTCGGCATTTAAGCGCTCCCGATGTCGTTTTGATGGATTACTCTTTGTGACGCCATCCTTGGGCGGCGGCTTAAGGCTGTAACAATGAAACAAAAAAAGAAGAAGGAAAAGGAAAATTTAAAACGATTTTCATAAATATGTACGGCGTGGGTGAGGGGTGCCTACAACTGACGTTCCATGAACTTGAAAAGGTCAAAATTATTAATTGCACTTATCAGTTACGCAAAGCAAAAGGAATTGGATAATAACTGCTCGTTTGGTCTATTATATGTATCTTATGAACAATGAACAAGGCCAACTGCCGGACAACTTTTACCCCTCAAACTCCGGGCAAGAGAATTACAAGCAAAAAATAGACACATGGTTTGAGCGGGGCAATGGTGGTTAAAATCGATTAACCCACTTGATCTGCTAATTACAGCAAAATACAAAATAATACTATATTCACCGTTCTGTACTATTTTCAGCTCTCTTTTGCAATATTTAAAAAATTTTTTAAAAAATAAGTTGTCCAGAAAGGCAGCCAGTCAACCAACTGTCTGACTGACTGATACATGAATGCAATAGCAATAAAGATGGTGGCAGGTAGTCGCATCTTTTATTCGGCTGCGCTTGGAGTCAAATAATAATTTCCGCGAAATCAAATCATAAAAACGCCACATCGGGTCTAATTTCGATCCGAATTAGAACTGCTCTGAGTATGCAGCAATCTACCAGATCACAGAAAAAGGCCAATTAAATATCATAAAATGACGCAAAACAACACAAATCACTCAACGAGTCGTTCAAAAGAAGAACAAAACGAATACGTGGACTCGAATGAAGCTCCCATAAAAATCATAAATGCAAAAGTGGGTAAGTCCATTTATGATAAGCGGTGCAAGTGGCGGTGCAAGTGGCGGCGGGTCAGCCAGTCAGCTGCAGCTGGAGGCCAAGGAATAATGGCAAGGGGCACGATAAGCATGGTTTACTGTACTTGTGTGTGTGAGGTGGCCGCAAATACTAATGTGGTGGCCGCAGCTAATAAAGGGTGATATTTTTTCGAGCTTATGTCACAGTTTATCACAGCTTTTGCTTAATAGTTTTAAATTTTTTTTTGGACGGTCTAGATTTCAAATTCCAGATATAAGATTCTGGATTTTGGCTCGGATCATAGAGCTGGTCTGGGTATTCAGTTTTCGAAAACCAATCTATTCAAGCGATTTACAAAAAAAATCATTAAATCGCACTAAATCGGTAGGCGCTATCAAGTTTAAACTGCACATAATCACAGAAACGCAATTCTATATACAAAAAAGAATATTAAAAAACTCACTTAAATTTATTTCCATAATTAACAAAAACGACAACGAAAATAATAATTTCTTGACAAAAAAGCGCTCTCTGGCGACGTCAAAAATGTAAAAAATGGATTCCTCGACCCCCATCCAAATACACATTTGGCTAGTGGAAAATTAACGTTTTTTGGTCTTGTAAATAGGAGATTAGAGGGTTCAGAAAAAAAACTATTTTGAAAAAGTGAGCGACTTGAAAATCGCTGAGATTCTCCCTAATTTGAATAGCTCGCAAAGTTGCATGACTCAAAAAGATCGATACCCAATAAACAAAAATCAATTTTGTCATTTTGTTATCGGACAGGGAATAATTTAGTTTCAATCCAAAGATTATATTATGATTACTTATCCGTGTCCCAAAAAATGAAAAAACGAACAAATAGAGTATACCAAAAGTTGGAGTCAAAAATGTACCTGTTATCACCAATGTTGGTGTTTATTCGAAACAAGATTTTAAGAGCATTTTTTTCTAGACAGAAATTCTTCTTTAAAAAAAACACCCTATATGTAACTCATTTATTTTATCTACGTGGTAAGCGTATAAAAATCCATGAATTTGCATTGGTTGCTAGTTTAGCTAAGCTACTCTATAAGTTTAAGCTAAGCTGACAAAGATTTTGTTCAAATGTCAGCTTGTACTTGTATCTGTGTCAGCTGTGTGTGTTTGTGTTGTTGGTTGGTTGTCGTTTGGTGTATCAACGTTGTAATATTTTTAATCATATTTTGTCTCATCATTTCCATTGACATTATTACCAAGTTAATTGCGGTTATTAAATATAATTACCATTGTAATTTATGAGCGACCCTTTCCATGGTCACCTCAACCGCCTACTCTCCCCGCTCATGCCCTCTCACTCGCTCTATAACGTTCTCCCTCTCTCTTCACATTCACATACTAACGATTACTTTTTGTTACTACTGAAAATTTGTCGTTTGTTGGATGGATGTCAATAACATTCTGGTTTTTTTGGTTTTTTGTACATTTTTTCAAAACTTTTTGCATGGCTGCACAACGTCGACATCAACGCCCAGGGCTGCCAATGTGCTAGGACATTGTCGAGCTGGTGACACCAAAAAAAAAGAAAAAAACAGAATAAAAAAAAGTATTTAACTTAATTGTCTGGAGTTTTTGCTGCTGTTTTGGCTCAGTTTTTGCTCTGGTAATTGTCACTGGCATGTCCGTTCGTTGTCAACAGGACGCCATGTGTGTGTCTCAAATGGTTGCAAACGAGACATCAAAGAAACATAAGGTACCTACAAATAGCGAAAAGTTTTGTGTCTCTAATCGCAGAACGAGCCCGTCCGTTCATGTCATGCCACAAGGTGTGTGTGGCAATTGCTTCATTGGCATGTGGGAATGCACAAATGTCACAACAGCAAAAAACAAGTCAACAAATGTGGAATTTTTTGTTCCCAAAGCATTTTAATAAAGCTGCAGATGATTCATGGAAACTAATTTATTTAATAAACTTCTAATGTCGTTTGTAGTGCGAATGATGAGCTGTTGGAACAATTTTGTAAAGAGTATCAAATGGAAATTAATCAAACGAATCAGAGTTAAACGGTCCAATCAAATGGAAATGGAACGCGTAGGTATGCAGCATTTAATCTTGTATAGTAGAGCAAATATTCTCAAATTGATTCAATTAAATAAAAAACCGCTAACAAAATTTTAAGTATCTAAAAGATTCGACGTTGCTATAAACGTCAATTAGAAAATGGTAAAAGTAGTGGGCGACGTCGTTGATAATGATGGTAATGATGATGACGATGATGGTAACGAAACCGTTAGACGCATTGGAATGCAATTTGAATTCGGTTCAGTTTTGTTTTACTCCGCTTTTTATAATTCTTGTCTTCTTCTACTTTTATTCTCCGAAGGTTTCAACAGTCAAGGCTGCAAATTACGAGAAAGGGCCCAGGCCATGACGTCGTTCTCCATAAGACTAGGCTGCCGCTACAGCGGCATATAAATAATTTAACAGCAAATTAAAGCTTCCAAATTGGGGCCATTGCGGTGTATACTTTAATACCTTTTTGCCCTCATTTGCTGTGCCTTTGCTTTGGCTTTGGCTTGACTTGCCTTTCACTGGCCTATCCTGTATGGTATTGCTTGGGCAAGGGGTGCTTAAATAATATGTATAATTTTCTTATTATCTATAAAAAGCGACGAACTTAAAAAGCAAAATCCCCAAGACATTCAAAACTCTAGCATATAGAATGTAATAAAATGAGTTCCTTAAACAACTTTCTGAAAAGGACAAAAAAAATATAATAATCAAGTATGTGCTAGGGTCAGGGAACTGGTGGGGTTTGCGCGTCAGTCTTTTGTCTGGCAACTGAACACTGTGTATTCTGCTATATATTCTTCGAGCAAAGCTATAAAATATGGCGGCCAAAAAAGAAATGCCGCTGAATCCTAGCGAACAAAGGATAACTGCACAGCAAAGTCAGTTCGTGTGTATGTGTGTGTGTGTGTGAATAAAAATTCCAAGCAAAAGTTTGACGCTGTATCCCCCTAGCCACAATACTTCACTCCTTTTAATTTGTCTTGCTTTGTGCATTCGCTCATTTCATTCTATTTCTGTTGCCATTTTCGTTGGTCGCCCGACTGCCACGTTTTGTGCCTTTATTTTTGGTTTTTTTCTTTTTTTGTTCCTTAGGGCCCTTATGAAATGAATTGCTTTTAAAGAAATTACAATACAGTCTGTAAAGTGAAACGTTTTAGGGGGCGTTCGATCAGGAAGCAAGCTGCCGCCCCAAATTTCAGATTGGTGGCACGCATATTTGTGCATTGGTAAGGATGCGTTGCATTTGTGCAGGTGTCGAATTGGACTTTGGGCTTCAAAAGCGTTACCAAACAGCGGCGCCAACAACAAACACATCAAGGATATCTGCCAGGGTCATGTGGCTTTTGTGGCCACGTGAGTTTATCGTACCCACAAGATATTAACACTCTTTTACGAATAAAGAAACAATACATTAAAAAAGTCTAAGCACAGGCAATTCCTTTTTAAAAAATATCCTTAATTTCGGCATATTAAATTAATGAAATGGAATCTTTAATTCCCAAACAACAGTTTGTTGCAATAAGATGCATATATTAAAAGCATTAATCGTACATTGTACATACAAAATAATATTAAAAAAAATCTAATACAGTCGAAGCGGTACCCGACAGTGTAATACCCTGTACCATTTTCTCGAAAAATTTCTATTCAAGTATATTCCTTCAAGAATTTTCTAATTTTCGTGACTCATCGCATTTACATCAAAATATTAAACGCTTTGTCAAAAAACTTCATCAACTTTTTCAAGTCATCTTCTCTAGCTCTTATAATCTCCGAGATGTAGGTGTTTGGGGTCCGCCATGCCCAATTGCTTTGGGGCCTGCCATGCCTCCTTCTGTCCGTTGCATACATCGAACAAATCTAGTATACCCTACGTACTTACAAGTACAATGTATAAAATGAATGTATAAAAATATTTCCTGTCCCAAAGCTGTTCCGGCAGTTTTTCAAGGAACTTTTCGCAAACGGGTGTTAATTTGGATAAATTTCAACTCTCTTCAGCTCCTTTTGTTTATACAGACAGACATGACTGTATCGATTCTGCCGTTGGTGCTGATGACGTTGATGAAGACTATATATAAATAAAGGATGTTTTTTTGGAGGTTCACAATTTTGAGTTGACAACACTGCTATATCTGACAACGCATTTAACAGCTGATAGTTGCTTTTTGTTGAGTTTTGTTTAACATTGAATTTGGGATGTACATGCCAATTGTTGAAATTTTTGATCAAATTAATGGCTAGAATTTTCGTACTTGGAGTGAGGATAATCCACAAACACAGGAAATTAACGTCATTTGTCTACGTCGGTAAACCAGAGACAATTGAACACCTGGAAATCAACATTCAAAGAATTATTGGCGGAATACGGCCGCAAATAATGCGGAAAGTTTGTGAAAAGTATTAATGTCATAAAATTTGCTACCCAACAAAGCCCGTTTTATTGATATTAAAAATATAATTTTTTATTTCATTATGATTTAAACTTCGGTAACTCAAAAAAACACATTTATATATATCAGCCGCACCTCAATCATACATTTGCAACTGAGATGAAATAATAACGATCGGTTAAATACTCTCCAAAACACAGGGGAAATTATTTACCTTTTGAGCCCATCCCCTATAAACTACATATATATTTTTAGTAGAATCATTTGAGCCGGATAGCACTCATGCGCCTATAAAATATATTTCTTGAATTTGCTAAATATACTCAAAATTGAGCTGAGTTAATATTAAAACTTATTACTTTTGCAAGAAAAATATAATATAGTTCTTTATGTAAAATTTGCAAAAATATCGCTGTGCATAGACTGTTTTGATTCACTGTATAGCTAGCGCGTTTCTTTAATTCTTCTTACCGGCAGCATTGCATGCCAAAATATTACGCATACGCCACGTGCTCTGTCTCTGTTTGTTGATCTTTGTATTTATTCTAAACATGACCCCAAAAAAAACAAAAAAAAAAAAACTATCACAGTTAGATGTGTGGCGCTCTCATAGTGTGTGTCAGTCTATCTCTCTCTCTCTCTCTCTCTCGCTCGCTCTCTGTATAAGTCGCTTGTTGTTGCGCTTTGCATGACAACACTGCGTATGCGTGTCCCGCTGGCACTCCGTCCCTATGCGTGCATTAGCACGTCGTCTCAATGACTCTTCTTCTGCTACATACATACATACAGTTGTACATATGTTTGTACATATGTATAAGCGGGCCATGTCTGTCTGCTGTCTGGCACAAAAACGCAAAGTGGCGTGTCTCATGTCCGAAAAAAATGTACGTAATATAAAAAAAGAACTCCCTGGCAATGGCAGCGACTTTGGCAGCGGCGTAGGCGTCGGCTTCAGCTGCTAAACGCAACAATTACACTTTTACTTCATGCCTCAATTTGTTGTTTATTGTTGTTGCTTTTGTTTTTTGCAGCTAATTTCATTTTGCATGTTATGTGCAGTGTGTGTGTGTGTGTGTGTGAGTGTTTGTGCATCTGTGTGTGATTTCAAGTGCATGTTGGCGGCTTCTTTTAGTGATTTTTCGCATGTTGTGCCGGCTGACGCATAACTAGGCACACTTGTTGTTTCTATGTGGTGCTGGCAGTCAGTGGGTCAAGTGAATGATTCATTTAATACAGCATAAGATAAGAGCGTTCGACATCTGTCACTTTGGTATTTAAAAACGTGTCACAATTAATTGCATTTGCATTCATTCGTAAAGATGCAGACAAAAGCAAAGGCAAAGGTTCAGCAAAATGTCAAAACAAAAGTTAAGCGCCATTTAAAGAAGCTGTCAGAGGAAAACATGAAATTCGAATTGCTACCGGCAGCAACTGCTCACTTAAGAAGTCAAGTTAGTACAAAACCAACCAACAGCGGGACACTCAACTTGTTTAATCTATGGACCACTTAATGGATCTGCGCCAAATTCACGCATAAATTTACGCCTGCCGAGAAAGACATTGCGCTAAGCTGTTAAATTTAACGATGCAACCGCCATCGAGTCCACGACTCCATCGATATTCGCCAACTCATTAATTTTCAAGAGGCTTAAAATTGTCAACCCGAAAACAAAACAAAGTCTCAAACAACAGCGCAAAATCTTTTGTAGTTGAAGCACAGTAGCTGCGCAGGCGCAGACAGCGGGCACGCATCGACCTAACCAGGTCTGGACTGGTGGAACTGGACCATGGGGCAACTACAAAACAACAAAAACGAAGCAGACGATGAGGTCTACAAAACGATTGCAATGCTGTGTCAAGATAACGAGCAATTCTCATTCCGAGCCTTGGAGCTTCGCTCCAGCTCCATTGATAGCTACGCTGGCGTTGGAAATGGAATTAAAATCGGAGTTTAAGTTGAAGTTTGGCACAGTTCAGGACCCGCGCTAATCGCAAAGTAGTTGGGTCTGCCGTTGTCTCCAACTTGCTTGTTAAAGTTCAATTTAGTTCAGAGCCTGGCTCGATAGCCATTCCTTGGAGCACAAATTAAGTTGTTAACGCATTATTTGCATATTTTGAAAGACACTGAAGATGGCCGGCATGTAGATGGCTAGCTGACTGAATCTGGTTGCCTGCACGGCACATTAAAATGCCTTAATTTGCATATTAATTGTGCAAACAATTTTAAAAACATTTAAGTGACAGTTTAACATGCTCGCATCAAAGTGGAAAAAGTAACATCGTGATAAATGTTATCGCAATAGCATAATATCCCATTTATGGGATAGCGGTTACTTTTGATTTTCGAAGCTGTGGCACGAGTATAGAGATTTGAGGACAAAGTTTCACAGGATCATTTCAGTACTTCGTTTTCACACTGTCTCATAGAAGTTGTAATCTATGGTATCCCTCTTATCAAAAGTTACATTTCTGTAGGAGCGAAAAAATTCGTTCGATGGATAAAAGATTCTCCGAAATACCTGCCTTAAGAATTGTGGTACTCGTCAAATGGAAGTCGGTTAATGAAACATTTACTTTCTTCGTCATAAGAGAAAATATTCAAGACTCCTCTGTCCTTATCGTTACTGTTGCAGAATATTGAGTTAAATTGAAGCAGAAAAAATATTAAATGTTAATCGCGCGTTCGACAAAAAAAAATTTGTGTCTGTCAGATACATTTCGTACACGTTGCCACGTGCACACATTCATACTTAAAGTTAGCTGTATAAACCTAGTATATAAAGTATATATATATATTTTATGATTATACAGAGCAAAAGTTGAGCCCAAGAATAACGACAACTATACCAGCAACAGCAACAAAAATAACAACATGAACTACAACAGTAGAGGCAACTCATTTATTTTATCGATTAAACATTTTTGCGATTCGAGCAGCGGAATCTTAGACGACGACTCTGCCGTACCCAGAGCGCGGTGTCAGCAACAAAAAATGTATCTGCTAGCACACAGATACACACACACACACATGGCACATACAAAGAAATATACAGAACGCCTTTGAAAAGTTTTTGACAGCTGTGCCCTAGCTCGAGCGGCACACAGTAGCACCATTTTTGGGTGGGTATGGGGGTTGGGGGTGTAGGGAGCGTTTACACTCTGAACCGGCAGCTACTGTCTTGGCTAATGATGCGCCTTTGACACTAGCACTAAACATTAATCATTTACTAAGCATAGCAAAATTATAAAATCAAATAATTTTTGATTTTGTTTTTGCTGCTTAAAACGAAGAATTAAAGTAACTGGAACTACCCATATACCTAAATATACCTTATGCATGCACATGATTCTCCTTTTGCGTTTTTTTATTGTAACAGACTGGGAATGAACACAGCCAGAAAATCAAAAACAGCAATGTTAAAAAAAAAGAGTTTCACCTGTCTGAGACTACGCCTGAAACCCCCTCCTGGCAGCCCAGCAGCTGAGCCTTACAAAAAAAATTCTGTTTAGTCCTGGCAAGCTATCCACTTCAGCGCACACATATAAACCAAACCCACACCACAGAGACGCACACAGATACACACAAGTTTGCTGCACCTTTGCCGGCTTACATGGGGTGGATTTTTATGGAACTTCAGTTAGTTAATTCAAAATTCTTTTGTTGTGCCAAGCCAAAAACTAGGCGCGTTCCAAGTTCCACTTGCAGCTGGCTTGGCTTGGCTTTGGCCTGGCCGGTTTTGGACAGCAATGACCCGACCAACTGACTAGCTATGGTGACTTATGGATTAGCCCAAGTGCTTGGGTTCACTGACATTGGAAATTTATGAATGCCTCATGGCCTAAGCTTATCCCTTGCTCAGACTAAATACTGCTCGAATTTCCTGCGTAGTTGGTTCGAGTTTAACATTTGACATTAAAACCGCTTAAAATGTAACCGTTAAGCGTTTTAGCACCTTATAACATGGGCGTAGAAAACCACAAGATACGCAATCCTACGTTACAAAGAAAATGGCAACAACACATTTTACTAAAATCAAGGGGAAATGCAAATGCCCAGTCGGCTAACCGAGTGCAAATGGGACAGACGCAGATGGGGCTAGAGAAAGAGGATGAGTGAGCTGCCGTTTGCGATTGCGGCAAGAAAAATGCTTTTAATGGCTGCCGCGCCTGCCGCCCAGCTTGGCATATGGAGCAGCACTATTTAGGCTTCGATACGCTGCATTACGCAATGGTGTTAATTACCAACACACTTACACACTTACACAGATACGACTATTGGCACTCCAGTATATATATATACATCGTTGTAGATAATCGCTCATAGACAAACGAAGCGACAAACGAACGAAGCCAAAGCAAGCGTTACCAATAGAAAACTGTTAATGTTTGTTACCAAAGACGGCCGGTTTGACGTTGAAAGCAAAGCATTTGGGACCATTTTGTTTACACTGTCCATACACATAGGATAAAAGAAATAGTATACACAGAGAGAGATTGGGACGGAGAGAGCGTTTGTTCTAGGCTGGACAGCAGAGCGCTGAGAATTCCATGACAGCTGTGACGTCAGAGTGGTAAAAAGATAAAGGATAACTAATATATGTAATAATTAACAGTGTTTTAGACACACACTCACCAGAAATGCACCTCAAGTTGGCTATCAGCAACAGCAATCTCTTAGAACGCTTATGCATGCTGACAAGCGGCCCTACTGCCGCCTATATTTGTAATTAACTAACACCCAAAGCATTCTGAGCGCGGCACCGTGCCATACCATACTCTTAACCCCATATGAACTTTTGGAACATTCACACCAGCGCAGGCGCAACTAATGAACAGCATTGCAATGGAAACCACCACCACTATAAGCACCACCACCACCACCACCACCACCACCATACTATATAGCCTGGCCAACTGTTGTCTATTTAATACACATTTGAACATGTCCTAGTATATGTGTATGTTTGTTTGATTGCCCCCTTTTGGTCCTTGGTCATTGTCTGCTGTTTGACCAACATTAAATGCTAGTCGCTCAGTTCAATTTGGGTAAAGTCGGAACGGACTTTGAAATATTTATTTATTTTTTGTTTTTTTTTTAAATTTATGGTGCTATATGGTCATCAGGCATATGGTCAGCTGGTCTCCGCTGGTTGGGTTGTTAGCTGGCCTGCCTGGCCTGTCCGATTGCCACCCAATTTTTCAATTTTTTTCCACTCTCTAGTTGGGAAAACATATGTTATTGCTCTGCGGTTTCGAAGTGATCACAGCGATATCACTTTGTTAGGCATGCATATTACCATGTGGTAAACTAATTATGATTAAATAGGGTTAATAAACCTAGTAAAGTCATTCATCACAATAGCAGACAGCCCTACGCAATTTATTATATGAAGTTGGTAGGCTGTTTGCCATTGAACCTCAAGTTCCATTTGAACGAACTAATTTTCAGTCAATTTTTGAAAAATATCCCATGCCTATCTATGTTGTGCTCAATTTCACTTTTTTTTGTCTATTTTGGCGTATTTTAAAAAAGCCAAAAAATAAAGCTTTAAAAAGTTTAGGAAGTACTGCATATAGTAATATAAACAATGACAACAATCGGTAATATCGATTAAAATATACATAAAAATGGCAGTTCACTTTGCCAGTTAGAAAAATGGCGGACGTAAAGTCGGGCGCGGACGACTTTAGGATACCCTGTACCACTAGCTTGTAATAAAGTCCGATTTCTTCACAAAAAACCAAAAACAGAAGAATTTTTAAGCAAAAAATTTTTTTTGACCGATCGTTCCTATGGGAGCTATATGATATAATCCACCGATTTCAATAAAATTTGACACAGTGCTTAAATACCTTAAAAAAGATATGAATGCCAAATTTATTTCAAATATCTTTACAAACAAACAAAACAAAAACGTGTTTTTGGACCGATTGGTCCTATGGGAGCTATATGATCTAGTCAAACGATTTCGATTAAATTTGGTACAGTGCTTAGAAACTATAAAATACTCACGAATGTCAAATTTGGTCCCAATATCTTAACAAACAAACGAAACACAACAAATTTTGTTAAAAAATCGATTTTTTGGAAGATCAGACCTATGGGAGCTATATGATATAGTCAACCGATTTTGTTCAAATTTGGCACATTGCTTAAGTGGTCTAAAAAATTTCCAAACGCCAAATCTAGTTAGGATATCTTTATTAAAAAACGAAATATAGCGATTTTTCTTTAAAAAAGTTATTTTGGCCGATCGGTCCTATGGGAGCTATATGACATAGTCAACCGATTTCGATCAATTTTGGTACAGTGATTGGGAACTATAAAAAACTTTCGAATACCAAATTTCGTTACGATATCTTCATAAACAAACGAATTATTCATCTAAAACGCTTTTTTTGTCGAGGTCGTCTCAAACACCCCCATGGGAGCTATATAATTTATCCCCGATATCAAAAAATAAAATAAACTTGCTTCCTATGGAATAATATGGGATCTAATGTGAAAGTTTGGTAACTCTAGCTCTTACCATCTCTGAGATCTAGGCGTTCACACGGACGGACAGACGGACGGACGGACAGACGGACGGACGGTCGGACGGACAGACGGACGGAAGGACAGACGGACATGGGTATATCGACTTCTCTATTCACCCTGATCATATTTTAGGTAACTTTGGGGTGTCTCCGACGTCTCCTTCTATATGTTACATAGTTACATTTTCGGCTTGCACAAACTTAATATAATATACCCTTGGTACCATACGGTACAGGGTATAAAAATGATGGCATACTTTAATGACAGGCGCTGACGACTTTGGGCTATTCTGCACCAAAAGGTTACTATATCTTCCCTATTTTTATCAAAATTGGTACAGTGCTGAGGGCTTCCGAATGCCACATTTGGTTAAGATACACAAACATCTAAGATATCCCTATGGGAGCTAGGGAGCTAACACCAGTATCAAAAAAATAAAAGAAACTTTTCTTTTGTGGAATAAGGGATCTGTGGTTGCTCTAGCTTTTACCATTTGTGGGATCCAGGCAGACACTTCTCTAGTCACCCTGATCATACTTTGGGCAACTTAGGGAGCTCTCCGACGACTCTCTCTATAGGTAGCATACATTTTCGGCTTGAATTTTGGAGTATAATATTACTAGCCCTACAAAAAAATATTTTTGAATTGTTGCAAAAAGGTAATTCAATAAAAAAAAATTATAAAAGATATGATATTTGTTTTCGATCTATTTGGCCAAGTTACCTCTAGCACAACGAATTATTTACTCTGATTTTTCGTACAAAATTCATGTAGCGAATTTTTCTGTATAAAAAAAATATTTTATATTAGACTCGCATAGATAGTTGTAGTCCGTGTACAATCTTAAAAAATACTTCAGGAGACTTTATTAATTAAATAAAGTTCCCGATATAAATTAATTTTTACCATTAATAATATTTTTTTGCCTTCATTCCTTTTTTCAAATTTTCCTGTAGATCTTATAGTTTGAATCAACATATTGCAGATTTGACCGAAAGCGTTGCCAACTATAAGCTTTCTAATTTGTTCTTCTTATTTTTAATTCGATTTAAAAGTTGTTTAGACTTTAACTATTAAGAGTGGTTCGACTATTTAGCAGACATGAAACTGAGACTGTTGAGAGTCCGTGGATTCATATAAAAGTAAGATGGTTCCTTGTTATTAAAGGAGAGACAGCTTCCAAAATATGTTATATCGGAAAAAGAAATCATCTTTTATCAGAGTAGTTAAAAATAAATATAAGGTAAATACATATTTCCAAATACCTTCAAGCCGTGTACCGGAATTAAATTAGTCAAAATATCTGAATACAAATATATAGGGTGGGTCATCTGTTGGTTTGGTTGTTTAACAGTCATAGTGCTGAAACAGTTTCTTCTTTTTGCCTACGTAGCTTAAATTGAGACCCCAATATACTTCTCCTAATAGATCTACTTACTTTGAAAAATTGAAGGATTGCCCTTAACGCTACTTTTGGATTAACTTATAACGGGTTACATTGATTCACCTTTTCTACTTTGTCAACTTTTGTTTAACATTCCTAGACGCTCTTATAGGAATTTTGTACCCTTATCTCCAAAGAGATGCATTACTTGAGCTTTTTAGAGTTTTATGTTCGAATTATAATGACTTAGCGCATATCCTCTCGGAGTCCGTATTGGTGGTTCAACTTGTTTGCCACTTGCTGATCTTACCAATAAAGAAATAAATAAATACCCGTCCAAAAGTGTATGCTCTTTGGCATATGTCAAGCTCAAAACTATTCAATTTTAGTCATGGATTGTTTAACAACCGAACAACGCGTAAAAGTGGTGCAGGCGTACTATTTCTACCAAGTGGTGTCCCAAGAGGCATACCAAATTTTGGTTTAACATTAATTCATAGTTTAAACATTTATAGAAAAAATTGTTTTTGTTTTTTGGTATTATAGTAATATATAGTTGTGCGAAAAGTAAAAAAAAAAAAATGTTTTTCGACAAATGATTACATTAAGAGGATAATGCTAAATTATCAGCGTCGATTGAGCGTTATTACTTTTCATACATACTATAAAACTTGCATCTGGTATAGAAATTTTACCAATTTTGGACTAATAAAAAGCAATTAAAACCAAACCAAAATCTTCACAATATAGAGCATGAGGCGAATGTGAGTCCCAATTTAAGTTCAAACCAAATATTTCAAATAAGGAGGCTATACAGGCAGATAATGATATTTATTCTCACAATAATTATCTGTTAATACCAATATTCAATCGGAATAAAAGATTTTTTTTTCTGAGAAATTCGAAACCATTTGCAGAGAAATTTGGAAAATGAAAACAAGCTAAGACCATTTTGCCTTTAAAAAATTAAACCAAAGAAATATCATATTTAAACAACTCAATCAAACTGCATAACATGTAAGCGCTTGAGTTTTAAAGGCCCAGCTAGAACAAAGCAACAACAGTAGGAGCCACAACAGGACTAATTACAATTTCGAAAAGCTTCAAGGATTGCAGTGGAATAGCGACGTTGAGTGAAGGAGGCAACGAGCCCAGTTGTTGCAATCAATAACAAGCAAAACACCAGCAACTACAACTACAACTACAAGAGCATAAACAACATGCTGATAATCAATAAAGTAAAAGCAGGACTCATATATCCATAACAACCAACAAGTGGAACCCGTACACTTGGTGTTCGGAGCAGAGAGAACCAGAAGAAGACATCGTCACAGTTTGCCCTATGCTATGGGAAACTTAAACTACTTGTACAATGGTAATTGCAGGCGAAAAGTGGCCGCCAATGCAACGCCGCACGCATGGTTTCCATTTGGAAGGTGGCACCACTGCCAGCTTATTGTTGTTGTTCTTCATTATACCCTATACCCATAGGGTCAAGGATGCGGGCAGGAGGCGTAGCGGAAAATAAATTCTTTTTACTAAAAAGATACAAAATATGTTATATGTATGTAACTGACGCAATTTTGTTGTTAGTTTTTAAAATACATTATGTACAGCCATAAAATTTAGTATATAACAAAGACTCATTTACGCCCAATAAGCAATGCATGGTTAACTTTTTCGCATTTTTTGTTTATCAATACAAAGTTTGGTACAAATAATTACAATGTAGGGCATTCCAGAGTCGAACAACGCAGCGACTGATTCACAATTTATTGTTGTTGCTGTTCTTACCACCATTGTATCTGTTGTTGTTGTTGTTGCTGGGCCTTGCTTGGCGGTAAATTCAAATAAAAATGCAAAGTTCTGACAATGTTATGCGGCCAACTTCAACGAAGCCCCAGCTGCACATAGAGTAGTCCATAATATTGAGTGCGGCTGGTGTGTGAAATTATTTCCAGTAGCTGCAAGTTGTTGTCGGTTTTGTTTTTGTTTCCTTTTTATCGCTAAAAGGATTGCGCTTTCAATTGAAATTATAAGTTCTAATAAAATATTTGCACGCAAGATGCTTTAAACTTGTTTACTATGCTGAATTTGGATTTTTCTTGTGGTAGTTTTTGTCGTTTTAATAGGAGAGTAAACAGTGCGTATGCGTAATTTTAAGAACATTTGAATCAGTCTGTATCTCGTTTAAATAAAGTCCCATGAATTTGCTAAGTCATGGCCTCAGCTCTAATGGCTCCTGAACTCTGATTCGATGCTCGATCATTTTCATAACTTATGATCTGCCACGCCTTCTACTGCCTCTCTGTCAAAACAATAGTATCATTTACCCTATCTCTAGCTTGGCGTGCAATAAAAATGCAAGCAACAATAAAAATTGTTAGCAGACACAATTTGATCATTTCATTAAAAACATTAATTTTTAGCCAACTCTAGGAAAAGATATTATAAAGGGTTCAATGATAGCACTTTGCCTGCTACTTAATTGCAGGTGTACATTGCACCAGGCATGGCAGTGGGTCTTGACATGGGCATGGCTAGCGGCACGAGTATCAGCCCCTTCAAAGGCCAGCGGCAGTGCAAGGCGACAATTTTGCGTCAGTCAAGCGAGCCGCAGCAGGAGCGATGACGCTGGGAATGACAATGACGTTTACTGGGGTAGCAAGACAATTTTTAAATGAATTTTTAAGCGACTACTTGTTAAAGGGTATATAGGCTTTGTGCTAAAGAATGTAACAACATAAAGGAGGAAAGTTTTTAAAAAGTGAAATCCATACAAATTCAAAATATGGTTAATCGGCATGTTTACTAACTCGAAATGTTAAATACCTATAACAATCGTCACGTTACAAAATCGAGTGGAGGTAAAAGGACACATAAGCCTATTAAACTCGAAGCTTTAAGTCAGCTCCAGATTTAAGTTAATTAGGGACACTTTTCTTTGTGATTTTTGCATATGATTATGATTATATTTACATGCGTGATAGCGCTACCGGAAAATAGTAACCTCGCAAATTTTAATTCTAAAAACTTTTCTAATTTTGTAATTTTAAAATTCAATACTGATCTCCCACTTAAAAAAAAGTTTAATTCCATTTTATTCGCATAATTCGATAATAGTGTATTATCTGTTAAAAGTATTGATCACCTTCAATTTCCCACACGATTGAAGACATTGATCAAATTTTCTTTATATCTATAATAATACATAAAATATTAAATAAAAACAAGTTTTTTTATTAATTTAAAAATTTAAAAGTGATAAACAAAAAAATAAAAAGTTTGTAACTCGTAGAATTGTGAAAGTTTGGTCATAGTAAACAGTACTTCGAAAAATTACAAATAAGCATAACTCGCTAAAATTAAAAGATAATAAATCTGCAGATATTTAAGGTTATAGGTCACAAAAATTTTTTTCCAAATATGGAGTATCATCGATTTTTTTCAAACTAAGACTTTATATTATTTTAATTAATAAATGTTGTATTTATTTTCAAATTGTTTACTGTTAAATGCATAATTTTTTATTCATATTTTGATTCTATATATTTTTGGGTATGACTATTTTGTGTGTAGGTAATTTCTAATAAATATTTATTCTTTTTAATATTAAATAAAACTTGCTCGCACATTCCAACTTTGATTAATTAATTTACTTTTTTTATAATCGATCAATACGACTATAAATAATAATCATATTTCGGCTTTTAACTCCATAAACTCAATAGGCTAAGTAATATGGCAAAGCAGTTGGTTGCAAGAGAAGAAAAGATACACAGTGGACTTCGTTACTTTCTAAAATCTCATTTAATTTAACAATGAACAAATAAATGGATTCAACATTTAATTATTAAATATAATATAAAGTTCATTCGGTTGGTAGTACCAGCATTTTGGTATTTATAAAGATGCTAGTTGTTCGTTAATATTTGAATGAAAGTAATCAAGAAAGATTGAAATAAAATTGAGTAGCAAATCTAAACAAAATATCCCAAACGCTTAAGCAGGCCCAACTAGAGTTGGGATGCAGTCAATGATTACTTAATGATTGTGGTGCATTCCAAACAAGTCAAATGGCTTAATAAGGGTATTGCCTGTTCGACCACCGTCGACCACTTTCATCACTATCACTGTCTTCAGTTGGTAATTGTTTTTAAAGCTATGCGCAAGAAGCGCAGCAACTTTAAAACTGCAGCTACTGCAATATGCGGCAAGTTGTGCGCTGCCCGGGTAGTATCGGGAATAGGAGGCAAGTGTTGGGGGTCGGTCGCCTCTCACACTGCGCTGTCAATGGGCGCGTGTATGTATATATGTTTATATAAAAAAAAAACAACAACGACTAAATTAATAACTTTGTCCCGCCATGGCTTTGCTGATCAGTTGCGCATGATTATGGGCGTAATTACAGTGGGGTGTCGCTAATGTTGACCATGGAGTGTTTTGCGCACAAAAGTTTGCATACAAAAATGCTCCGCTGCTGCACTTTGCATATTTATAGGCGTTCGGCCTGAGTCGGTTGCAGTGTTTATAATTATATTTTTGTTTTTTTTTTTTCCTTTTACTTAATATTTTATAGCATAAACATTGTACAAAAAGTAAAATGCTTCGGCAGTTGTTGTTGCAGAAATATACACAACATTATCAGAAATTATATGCATTGCAGCTGAAACTCTTGACCAAGATCTTGTTGGAACGATAAGCGATAAGATAGAAGAAGGAAAGAGGTCTTCATTTAGCTGGACCCCACAAGAAGTACGCAAGCAACTGCCATATTAATTATGCGCTGATTTATTAAGTATACGCAAGTTAAACAAGTTACTGACGCCAAATCAAAAGTCAACTAGCCCAAACCAACACAAATAGTAAAATAAATGCAGTTTGTCAACAAATTGAATCTACATCATTAATAAAAACTAAATAATCTAAACACTGGAACTGCAAACTCTTTTGATAAGGTGCTGCACAGTAGCAATCGATTGCCATCCCACAGCTAGCAGCAATCATTTATCAGTAGTCCAAGCCGATAATGAAGCCGATAAACGCAGTTGGAACAATGGGTGCTGCTGATGGCGCTGCAAGTAACAGGCCACAGATTGATAGCGTTAACAAATCGCTCAGCAGCGGGTGGCGCTACGACTGTGCCCAAGCCCAACTTGAAGTCGGTCGAAGCTGCTGAGCGAGCGGCTTCTCGAGAGTGCTGATTGAAATCTTTCAATAATAATAGTTTCTTGGTTTCAACTAAGGTCCCAACCTGTGGCACAGCCCCACCTTGCCATTGCGGCATATACATACATTCGCGTGCCACTCCCCCCTGGGGCGACATCTCGTCTTTCTGAACTGTTGGACTGTGAAACTGGTACTCACCTTTTGCCGTTGCGTCGCCTCCGTTTGGTGGCATAAACGGTGCCCAGCTGGCTCATTGCAAGGGCGGAGTTCGTTATGGTCGCCGTTGTGAATGATTTTGCTTGTTGGTTGTTGTTTTGAGAACTGGACGCACTTGGATTCACTTCTTATGCTATGTATGGATACATACATATATTTTTTAAGTTTTTTGCTTTGTTTTGTAATTGATTTTTATTTATTGATTTTATTTGCTTTAAGCAACCATCCATATAGCAGGCTGCATTTCTGGCGTTATCTTCTTCTTTTTTTAATTCTTGAAATCCTGCTGGGAATCCTGCGTGTTTTTCGTTTGGTTCACTGTGTGCCACACAATTTTTAATTATCATCACGGTTACATTTTGTTTGCTTAGTATAATTCATTTTTATTTTTCTTATTCATATTTATTCTGTGTTTGTTTATTGCACTTTGTATGTGGTTGGTAGAGCACTGATTCAATAGAGCCCTGTTAGAGAGGTAAAATTCAATAAGCCTCAGTTAAAACCTTTATGTGGGATTCTGAACAGGCAGCGTTTAAGCTTGGGAATGTAGCGTTGATATAGAAAGTAAATGGTACCAACAGATGTTCTAGACCAGAGTATTAAAAATCCGGCGTCAATTAAATGCTTGAAAATATATTTAACTACCATGCAAAATATGAAAATACAAATATATTTGATACAACTATTTTTTTAACCACCATCAATGTATTTCAATACATTTGACTAATTAAAACTTAATGTTAAATGGGAGCTCTTCCACTCCATTTAATTTTTTTTGTACGAGTATTAGTGAAAACCTCAGTGACGGATTTTAACATAATTCTATTGGTGTATATAAACGCCAAGTTGAAGTAATTTTGTATTTTGCATATATTCCAAATCAATTGTATCTTTTAAACTGATGAATTTAAATGTAACAAAGAAAAATCTCTTTTTGTACTTGAAATTGCTTGCTTTTAGATCTAAGTACTAGAGTAATTTTGACGAGCGGAGTTTTTAGACCAAAATACTAGAGTAATTTTGAAGCGAAACGATTTTTTTACATAAAGTATTTCAAACTCAAAATTGTGAATATCTAAGAAAAACACGCTGTATTTGCACTGGAAGTTTTATTCTAAAATAGCTATATGTAACGAACTATATTAATTAAAGACATCGCCGTTCGGATTCGGCTATAAACTGTAATTCCCTGTTCTGTTCGAACAGTTATTAATAGAGATGCCCAGGGGTCCGTCAGGGAATTATATATATATATACCACGCATCCAAAGAGTCAGCCGTTTAGATTTCTAAGACTGCAGGAGTTTGTTACAATCAACTTTATCGACAGAAGCGTAAAACTCCGCTTCAGATGAAGTTTTTGATTTATTCCCGCATCTTGCCCTATTCCTATGTAGGAGAATCGGGATTTCATAATTTAATCTTATATTTGACAGTGCTATATTTTCCTTAACGACTTTTTTAAATGTACTTTACAATTAGAATTCAATTTAAGCTTTGCAAAATTTAAAGCGATTACATTAAACTGGCTCAAGCGAAAAAATGTATAACAAATATTTAGGGTATTCACGCTAACTGTGTGTGTAAATAGTAGAGTTTTTACTGCTGCCGTTTGTCCAATTTCTAATACTGTGGACTTTTAACCGTTTTGAGGTGTAAAATCAAAGAGTTCCCTTAAATCGGCAAATTAAAAGTGAACAAAGTGAATTTTAACCAAGTTTAATAGAATTAACGCTTACGTACTAATTTAAAGATATAGGTAAGCATATATTGTACTTGTAAGTGGCTAAATAAACAATTAAAATGAGTTGGCCCTACACTGCGCCAGATCTAAAATTTACAAAATGAAGAAAGAAGAGCTATAAAAATTCACTCGCAACGAGGGATTCAATAAATAATGGTACAGAAAAATCTGTTTTTCTGATTCGATAGCAAATTTGAAACCAAAAACATGTTTCAATGAAATGTAATGCAATTTTTTAAAAGTTACAAGTTTCCAAGTAACACACTCGAAAGTAATACAATTTTGTGCTCTCTAAATACAGAGTGATTTTTTTAGAAAATCACAACTTTGAATTGGCAATACTGCTTTATCGGAAAACCTATTGAACAACTGATAGTTGCTCTTTGTTAAGCTTGGTTGGGCATTTCATTATGGATAGACTTACACCAGAGCAGCGCTTGCAAATTGTTGAAATTTTTAATGAAAAAAAGGGTTCCGTTCATCAAACTTTTTCAAAATTTTGTTCACCGATAACGCCCATTTTTTATTTGGTTGGGTACGTGAATAAGCAGAATTCTCGCATTTTGCGTGAAGATAGTCGACAGGCTTTTGTCGAAACACTATTACATTCACAGAAAGTTATTGTCACTTGTCTACGTTGATAAACCAGAGAGAATTGAACACCAGGAAATCCACATTCGAAGAGTTATTGGCGAATACGTCCGCACGTTCTGCGGAAAGTTTGTAAAAATTTGTGTTCCAGATTGCGCCGAGGAGGTCACATGGTCAAAATCATTTTTAAACATTAAAGCTTCATGGATATCAAAAATAATTTTTTTCATGATTTAAACTTGTGTAACTCTAAAAAAACCCCTTTCAAACTCGAAACTTCGACCCATTTGTGCATACATTACGCTTTTTAAATTGAAAAAAACCGTCGAATTTATTATTATTTTTTTGCAACCTCATTGAAAAGATAGGATCAATCGGCGCTGCTATTTATCACCTGATAAATAAATTACACTTCAAATACCCAAATTGTTTATGTTAGAAGTACCAACTCTATTTAATGTTTTCGGGAATAAATTGCAGTTCATTGTAGAGAAAATTCTGCAATCGAAGGAAGTTATTTTAAAAATTTCAACATTTCCTTTGTATCTAGTATATTTAAGATATCAAGTTTGGTGTTATTTTTTCAATTTGTGTTTGTAAACAAAACACTTTTGCTTTTTGCAACAACACCCTTTGTTGTTGTTGTTGTTGCTGCTAGTTTAGCTAAGGTTGGATTGGTGTTGGTGTTGGCGTTGACGACGACGCATGCAACAAATCAGCACGGCAAACGCAAGAACGACACGCAAATAATATGAGGCACGATGACATTTGTCTACATAGTGCACGCATACATATAGTACATATACATACATATACATATATGTATGTACGTATGTATTAAAAAAGCACACGCAAACAACAACGCCAACAAAAACATAAACACCAAAGTATATAAGACAAAGTATGACCGTCGGCATTTGGTCAGTTGTGCGTTTAATGTTGTTTTTGTTAAATTGATGTTTATATACCATTTTAACTTCACGAATAGTTGTTGCTGCGGATGCAATAAAAGATTTGTTTTTGTCTCAACGTTTTTCTCACTTCACTGTTTTAAAAACGCATCTTGAATATTTATTTTTTTTTTTAATTTTATCTCTCTAAAACGCGGACATTGTTGGCGTCAACGCGCGTTTACGAGCGCCACAAAAGCGGTCGGTCGGTCGGTCAGTCAAAACGGCGGAGCACAGAAGCGGTAAAGACCGTTATGAGCGACTGCACGCGAGCGGCAGCAACGAATGAATGCGCGGGCGAGTGAGTGAGCGAATGAGCCGGCCAGCCAGAAACAGCGCCCACAACAACAACAACAAAAACAAGAGCGCCGACGACGTCAGAGCCGAAAATTTAGTTGCACGTTGCTTTGCGCGAAAACTTGCCTGACCGCGCCGCCACGTAAACGCTTTGAGATTCCAACAAGAACTGAAAATGAAATTGGAAAAAAAACCAGTCCTGGTTATCGAAACCAAAACAAAAAAAAAACAACAAAAGAACAACTTTCCAGTCGTCCTGGCAACGCGATCGCATACACTGTGCAGCGTAAGTGCGAATGAGAAGACGTCATGCAGCAAAAAGTTGGAAGCATGCGCATATGCGCTGGCCTGGAAATAACAACCAATTATGGAAGTGCAAGCGCCATCTCGCTTGCACTAGCACACATTCCCAACCACTCACACTCAACCAATTTGCGCTCAAAAAATTGTTGGGCGTGTTTTCAACGATAAATTGATGTGAGTATTGCCAACTCATTCGCACTCATGCCGCTGCTGTTATGGGTGTGCGCGTGTGTGTGTGACTGTAGTTGTTAATTAATTATGGTGTAATTAAACATTTTAAAGCTTAACTTTTATTAGTTATCATTGATTCGCATCTTTATGCATCGTTTGCCTTGTACTCTCTCACAGACATGCTCCTTCTCTCTTTTCTGTTTACCTGCTTATCATTGGTGTTTTGCATGTCCGCTAAATTGTTGCTATCAAAGTGCATTTTGCCAGCTACCACCCCACTGTCATCCCCCTAAAAGAGCCAACTGAATGCTCTATTCACGTTGATGCGATTTTTGTCTGGCTGTTGTTTGTATATTGTACATATATTGTTCGTATACACATACACTAGCTCGCATAAGTCTGCGTATGGTGCAAACAAAATTAAATTTAATTTGAACTTTTAATAAAGCTACAATACAAGTATGTACTTCATAACAGAGAACACGAATTATCTGAAAAACCAAACGGATCCATCGCTCAGGAATATGTTCCCATAAAAATGGAAATCTCAAATATTTTCGTTCTTAAAAGGGTAGATAAAGCCGTAGATTTTTTGATAAAACCATTCCCATTTATTAATTTATTATATTTATTTATTTATCCTTTTTACCATTTAATTGCTGCGCCTCAGTTCAGCCAGAAATTAAATTTATTACTATATATTTTTAAAATCGTATAAACTGTACGTAGTCTTATGCATAGAAGTGTATGTATGTATGTATGTACTAGTCGATGCATATGTACATACATGCAAATTATGGGTTGTCGCTTAGCTGCACAAATCACAGGGTTAATGCTACTTCGTCGAGCATGGCGGCAGCCCTGCGCCCCAACACTAAAAGCCATTAAGGCGGCTGCCATAAATGCGCAAAAACAACCACAACAATTGGCAACAACAACAACCAACCACAACCAAATACAACACTTCGTTTCGACCGCTTATCTCAATGATTTATATATGTGCCACTGACGACGATGCAACTGCAACAAAACTGCAAGAAAAACTTTGTACAAAATTCCTAGAAAGGCGCCAAATTAAAAGCGTAATTAAAAAGAGAATAAAACGAGCTACTTCATATGTACAATAAACAAGAGCAGCGCCTAGGCAAAATGTCTGCAGTCAACAATAAGTACGACAGCCACGACGACGTCTGACAATGCTGCCATATGTCAGTGCGATGAAAATTAACCACAGGCCATGGCTGTAGTCTTCTTGGCCGGCCACATATGGCCACGAATCGACTTGTATGCACCAAAGCCGGTATTGAAGGGCCGTTCCATAACGTCAAGTCGAATGGTGTCCCGCTGCAGACACTTTGCGGCAGTTCCAAGTCGTCCCAAACGTACTAAACTTCAATTACATTGCGTGCAAATATTCAATGCAAGCCAAATATTTATCTTCTAGGTAGTCAGCTAAAGTCGCACGGCACACTACAGTACATACATACGAGCATATGAGCTGCTGTGGATCTTAGACAACGCTTTGTTTCTACATATATACTACTTCTGGAAGTACTAGACTTCTAGTTCCTGTGCTGCTGGCTGCGATTGGTCCATGCGGAGCATGTGCGCATGCGCAAACCCCGCTGCGCAGATACAGTTGAAACTATTGACATGAGAGAGGAGGTGTGGAGACGATGCCGACATAGACACAGCGACAGCAACAACAACAGCAACATTACAACCTGCCTCGTCTCTTTTTGTGCACTTGCAACAGCAACAGGCTTATCAATTTACGCTTCAACTTCAACGCTTGTGACGTAGTAGTGCTGCCAGGACAATGTGAAGCAACCGTGCAGGTGCTTTTTAAATAATATACTTTTACTGCATGTGTCTGCGTGTGTGTGTGTGTGTGTGTGTTTATGATTGTTGCTTGTAGTGTCTTCGCATATCAATTTCTTGGCCCCCTTCCTTTGTTAAATTACACTCGCTGCTTGTCATTCGCATGAGGAATTATGTGTTTGCATAAGGTTTGGCCGCGGGTCTTAATACACTGTATGTTCAATGTTTCTTCGGCGACTGGCGAGTGACATTGGCAGCTTGAAGTAGAATTCCAATTCCCTCACTACAGAACTCTGCCCAAAGTCATAACAAGTTTCTCATTACTCTGCAGCTGCGCCCCAGTTCATCGAACAGCTAACCCTTAACGCAAGTTTTGCCGCATCAATGTCAAAGTTGATGACGACTCTTGATCCGATCTAGACAAGTCAGTTGATATTTAGCCACAATTCGCCAATTTGACAATACCCCAATTTGCCAATTAAGTGTGCGCCAAGATTGCCATCAGTATTCAAAGACTGCCAACATTATCCAAATTGCTGCCGAATAAATATAAACTTACAAAAAAACAGGGTATAAATATGTATGTATATAAAAAAGCCCTTATAAAAGAAAAGAAAAATGTGATACATGGAAAAAAATCACAAAAGTTACAACTCATACAATTAACTGTAATTATTATGTACACAAGCAAGACAAATAACTGCATACAGGCCAAAGCTCAAAAGGATAAAAAAAGCTATAAAAATAAACCCAAGCAAGAATACCCTTACAATATAATGTAGGAATATACTAAAATCAAGTCTTTTTGATATATGTTTACGAATATGTATATAGAAATACAACCGTAAGGGATTCCAGTAAATCTAAAGGTTCAGATTTAAGTGGACACTTGACATACACTCACTTATGGTTCAATAGCATTGGAACCGACACACTAGGACATCAAAATACACAGATCCTAAAAGGAACCCAAGTGACAGTGCTGTACTCGAGCAGAAAAGTTGACTGAAACCGATTCTATTATGCATTTATTTCAGTGAACAGATTTATCGTTCGTTTTCGTTTACGCTCTCAAATTTTTTGGATTATTATAAAAATGTTTGAAGCACGTACAAAATTTATTTTTAAAAAAATATTACTCGCATTAAATTTGAAAATAAATGTGTCCTCCGCCTTCAGCTGTTAAAATCAATTCGTAGTTCTGGTAATTTCGAAACGAACGAAACGATGAACGATTATAATATAATAATGGACGAAGTGCACATTATTTTGAGAAAATTTTTTAACAATTTGCTAGCGTTACTTGGTGTAAGTCTATCCATAATGAAATGAACCAAACTCAACAAAAGACAACTTTCAGATGTTAAATGGGTTGTCAGACAAAGCAGTGTTGCCAACTCAAAGTTGTGAACCTCTAAAAAAAACACGGCTTAAAAAACGTACGAAGAAAATATTTGTACTGCTGGGGTACGAACATCTAATATTTGACATAAATTTAAGCGCTAATTTAATAAAAATTAATGGCAAAGCTTATTTCAAAGTTTATTATTTAAAACAAGGCTGCATTTCGGAAAGTTGAAAAAGTTCCTTGCCAGTCTAATTAGACTATACAATTTTAAAAATCGCAGTCATATTTTAAAACAATATCGACCAGCTCAAACACTTCAATTAAAATCTCGTTAGTATCTGTTTTTTATTCGACTGACTGAACTTGTATCATCTAATACGTTTATCATAATTTGATAAATAAAGTATCGTTGGGTGCGTCTTCATTACAAATATGAACACAATTTTTATTCTCAACATGATTTAGACATTTCCGAAGTAAATCAAATATGCAGTGAAATCATTCATTCATTCATCATTAAAATAAAAAAAAAATAAAATTTTTCGAAAAAAAGGGAAAAAGCAAATGTCTCCAGTTGTACTTGACTGATTTAGATAAACAACCACAATTTTTTTTTTTTATTGACCCGACTTTCCGAGCCATGAATAAAGCGCATGTTTTAAATTAATTAATTTTACATCAAAACAGAAGTTTACTCAAAAGTATTGTGACAAAGACGAAAAATATTCAAAAAAGTTTAGTACAACCAGCGATTATTACTGGTTACTAAATCGGATTTTTCAAAATATCTCGAAATCAGTTTCATGAAAAATGTTTTTACTGCAGTTTCGGGCTTAGCATGCCAAACTTAACCTTTAAAAAATGAAAAAAAAAAAATGTATAATCTATGATTATAATGATAAAAAATTTGCTGAAATTTACTTATTTTTAATAAAAAATTGTTGCATTTTTTTACAGTTCGAAAAGGAATCTTTTCATTTTTTTTTTCTCCTCTACGTTTTACGGAAATTTAATTAGATTTAATATTGTAAATGGTCTTATGTTATAGATTAAAATGCATATACCCAAACAAAAATAATTTACTGAATTTCACTTATTTTTAATGATAATTTATATATTTGTAAGTTAAATTGAAAAAAAAATTAAATTATCGTCTCTTATTAGGAACGCCCCCTATGTGTAATTAAGCTTTCAAGCTTTTTTTAAACCAAAAAATGTAATGTAAATAAAATCTACATCCCATTTACACAAAGTATAAAACCAATAAATATTCAACTTATTTGTATATAAAAGGGGCACATGACTACTGATTTCCTCTGATCATCGTTATGATTGTCTTCACAAACGATTTCTTGGACCCTTTAACGGTAAGTGTATCTATAATGGGGTTGACTGAACGTTAAGCTTTTTTTCAAACATCAAAGTGCACAACCCCATCCATCCAGCGAGCTAGTCAACCAAGCTGCATACGCTAAGTAGCCGCAATTATAATTGCTATTTATATGGCCGCCATTTTTGTCAACAGCAAAAAAAAATAACAGCTAAAATACGACAATGTCGTTTTAGAAAGAGCAAACACAGATACACACACAGCACACACACACACACACACACAGAGATAGACGAACAAACAAAAAAGCAAGTTAAACAATGGCGGCTAGAACGCAAGCGATCAATTGCGCGAGATAAGTGGACAACACTGCAGTCACCCAATGCCCAATGTCCAGTGGCGGCCACCCTTTCGTTAAGTTACTTACCTGCAATGTGTCGTTGTTGGTTTTTCCATTGTATCTGACAGATAAAATGCCATACGTCGTATATGTGCATATGTATGTATGTATTTAGATATTTTGGTATGCATGTATTAATGCATTTATACAATCAGAGTACATGGCTTGTATTTTACGCCGCTATTAAATTTAATATAGACAGGCAGACGACAGACGATATGGAATGGAATGGAGTGAATGTGTTTAGAATGTGGCAGGCAATGCTGCTCAGTTTTTAATTAACTATGCTAGCCACTATAGTGTCAATCTTCGTCAGAATGGATGAACTGAAATGAAGTATCTACTTCATCTTGCTCATCTGCAACATGAAAATTATTGGTTTGGGTTAAAACAAACTGACCAGTAAAAGCTAAAGCAATTAATTTCAAATTCAAATATGATTTATTAAACGATGCAACTAACGGATAACGGTGGCTAAGGGCAGCCTACGAGTATCTGAAACCGTTAATCAGCAGCGAAATTAATAAATCCGTTGAGTTTAATAGAGTTCAAAACACAACTGAAGCTGAAGACGCTGCCAAGGATGGAGACGTTCAATGTTTGGCACAAATCGAAAGGCGCAAGGCAGAACGCAAAACTGGTTACTAAACTAAGTTGGCCAGCTAGTCGACTGCTTGTTTGGCTAGCTGGCTGGCAGACAATACGCAGCCGCCGCCTTGGGGTCAACGCCGCAAAGATCTTCCCAGAAAGATCAGCAAATGAAGATCTCAATGGTTGCAACTTGTCTAGGGGGCGGCTAACTCCGCCGACCGACCGACCGACCGACCGACCGAACTGAGTGCAGAGCTGAGCGCGCGCGCTTAAATAAATTCAATCTAAATTGTAAGTTTGTTTACCTGGCAATGGCAATAGCAATAACAATAATAATATTCCGAGCTTGAGTGGAGGAGAACGCTAGGCATTCATTGGGTCGCTCAAATTAATCGCCAACTTATGGTCAGCTTTTCGCTGGATTTTCGCTAGGTATCTCCAAAGCTAGCGCCTTTTAGTTTTGGTTTTTAGTTACTACGCCGTCGTCGTCGTCTTTTCGGGCGCAAATAAGATTGATCTTTTGTAACTTCCATACTTTGCTTTTGCGTACTTTTTATTTTCTTTTTGCAGCGGTAATTTGTTATCGCGATGATTTATGAACCATGGCGCACAAATGCAGCAATACATTTTAGTGGGTGTTTACACAAGCATCCAAACTAGTCGAAGCGTCTAAGCGGCTTTTTGCTGCCCAGCGCCAGACACAACAATTGCAATAATAGGAAATCAAACAAAACCAAACATTCTTATTCAAAAAGAGAAAGAAGAAGAAGCATTCTAGTCCCTCAGGCAAGAGACTCTAGAAAAAAATAAAACTTACCGAGTTGCGGAAACCATTTGGCCGACACTAGATGGCGCTGTAGTGCACACGTTACGTGTTGGCCGGCTTGATAGATTTGTGCAGCAGCCAACTTAGCAACAACAACAATATACATCTTTTTAATTCCAACAGCTAAAATGTAATGCGGACTTGAACTGGTTGCTGCTTGGACCGATTTGAATCGCGTACAGAAATTAAAAAACAGCAACAAGAACAGCAACGGCAGCCAAGGGCGTAGCCAGTTGCTTACAAAAGGGGCTTTTAATAAGGAATTAATATAACTATTCTAGCGCCATGAATAACGGAGACACGTAAAATAAAACAAAAAGATGCTAAGTCCGCAGCAAATATTCTTGAATTGTTAACTGATGCAGCTGATCTGTAAAGATTCTATGTTGAAAAGAAGAAGTCTAATAAAAGAGGTCGACAAATACCAGGGTCAAGAAAGTTGTTGGAAACTAAGGGTCATTTTCGAAGTATTTTTATGTCTGTCTCTCCAGTTATATCGTTTAGTACCACTCTTACCCTTTAATTTAACAGTTCACGCGATCAATTATGATTTTTTCCGCAAAAGTTACGCCAGATTCAGGAAAATTACTTTGGAAATGCCTTTCAGCTTTCCAACAACTAAACCATGTTGACCAGTGTAATCTATTAAGAAGGGGTAGCTTGATCACGCCCGTGTACTCCGCTCATGACAATAGCATCAGCAAGTACAAGCAACAACAATGCTGTACAGTCCACAGCACGTTTCCGCATTTTCTAGCTGATCAATTGCATCGCCGTAGGCCAAAGCAAATAGTAATAATAGTTGTAGTTGCAACAACGCATAACACGTTGCACGTTACACGTTGCAAGTTTCTGGTTGCTGGTTGTTCATTGCTCGTTGCAATGTACCTAGTTCTTTGTAGTTATATTTTTTAGGCTGCTAAACGATTCAATCTGCTCAAAGCCGTTGCAGAGGATTTTCTTCTCGCCCCATACTTACTTTGGTAAGCAGCCAGACAGTGATATCTAAATGCAACAACGGCAACTGCAACACTTTTTATTTATGCGCCTTTAAACTGTTACAAATTGCAGCCACATTTTGCAGGGCGTGGGCGATAATTGAGAATTTATGCGCTGCGTTTGGGGCGACGTTTATTAGACAGCAGATCGAGCCAAAACGTTTCCGGTCAGTTGGGCAGAAGAATGGAAAAACTTTCCCAATGGTGTGTCTTGGTTTAAATACTTAAGAAACTTAAATATTGGCTTTAGCCTTAATATCGGTCGTTTGGACTGCGTTTGTGCGCCTGGGTGAGCGGCCTACCTGTCGGTATATCGGTGCCCATTAATCAATAAAAGTGACATGGTTTGAACTCTTTTTTTTATTAAGTGCTCTTAATGATATATATGAGTGTAGTAGCCGATGGCTTTAAGCCAAACGGCCACACAGCTGCAAAGCAAATTGTCAACATAATTGAAGACTATAAAGGCGAAACACCAGCAGCCAAGTGCGTAGCGGCCTAATGACGTCAAATAACAATGATTAAGTTAAAACTTAACTTTAAGACCTAAAGCTAAGAGGCACCTTTGGACACCGATAGACACTCGCACACACACACACAGCAGTAATATGAGACAGAGCTTCTTAACAAGTGAGAAGAGCCACACCACACAGTCATGACCAACCGCTTCCTTATACTGCTGCAAACAGCGAAACCTGTTGACACTGATCCACACACACGTGGCACACGTCTATCATAAGTCAGTGATGCACAAGGATTGTGCCCGCAAGTCGAGCAGGCATTTCGATTGATTTCATTGATGCTTCCCACAGCTCTCACAGCCGTCCAGAGCTCCGAGACCTGTCTGCGGCTGCGGCTTGTACAACTTGTGCGAGGGTGTGCTCCCGAGAGACTGTGTGTAACCCGAGCTTGCCTTTTATATGTTGTGCATTCTTTCATGGCTAATTTAACCGATTAACAAACTGTCGACGCCAACGCAGTGCATTCATGGCACTGCTCACTGCTGTATTCTGATGCTGATATTGCGGTTTTTCTACGGATGCCACTGCAATGCAAGGTAACCGATATGACACCCGCCCACACACGTTGACCAAGCCGTCTCTTACTGAACCGGCTCTAAAATCTGGCGGTGGGTCATAAGGCTTTTATGTTTCCACAATGACAAGCATTATTGCATATAACTGATAAATCAGAAGTCACATCTCAGTATATATGTATTATGATTATAGTACTATACTCAAACATTTTCTCGTTAAAATAAATGCTTGTTCCAGACTGCTGACTTCAATCTGCAGTAACGCCAACAGGTTGCAGACACCTCTCAATCCAAAACACATTATTTTGGTAAAGGCAATAGTTCCCTTTTGCAAGGGGGCTTTGTAGTCCTCTTCTTCGAAGGTATCGTTGTTTAAAAACTTTGCTCTGTGTCAAGTTAGCGCTGAGCAGTTGGTTAGTAGGTGCTCCGTGGTTTCGTCCTCTTCGCTGCAGTATCTGCATATTTCAGTAGCAGATAGCCCTAATTTGGTTTAGTTTCTATTTAAATCAAAAGCTTCTGCCACTTTTTTTGAGTTGAACTGTAGGATTTTTTTTGGAATGACGAAGTCCTTCCAAGTTGCCTCTATATGTTTTTCCCAATTATCTGGTTTTTGCCGAGATAATGTTACGATATTGTTTTTTGTAATCTATACGGCGAGCTAGTGGAGATTAACAGCCTCTTTAGCCGCTTCTTATGACTAGATGAATCGGTGTGAAGTTTAGAACATCCTCCATTATGTTCAGTGTAAGCCTTAGTGAGAACTTCCTCAAAGCACAGCAAGAAATCAATTTTTGTATGAGACCATTGCATGCTTACGAAGGGCAATTAGTTACCCGTAACGTCATAAAGTTTCGAAATAGATATTTTTATCTTATCTTAGGTCATGTCTATAGAAGATCAATTTCTATTGGTACCAACTTTGTACCGGTCTCTATGTTACATACCTTAGCTTAGCATACAGCATAAAGGTTACATTCAGTTAAAGTTTGGCTCGGGCTCAACTAAACTCAATAAGTAATAATAATAATCGAATAAAAGTTTCCAAGTGGGTGCAGGGAATCCAAGTGCATCGCCCAAACTAACTATAATATTGTTGATATAAAAGGCTCTCACATGAAAGCATAGACTAGATAGGGGCTCAGTAGTGCTACAAAAACATCAATGTTGGCCAATATCGACATTTTCGATATTTTTAACTTCGATACATCGACGTTCATGTGGCTGCTATTTTTTGAATGCTTAAACTAATTCAGAATGGGCCGTATGTTGGTTTGGTTATATAATTATTTACAAATAATACAATTAAATTACCAAACAAACTAAGTGATAACTATATTTTCATAATATTATTATTATTATAATAAATAATATAAATTAATTACTTTTCATAGAAAAATAGGCAAAGAAATAGTAAATAACAATCCAAAAGGTTATACAAAAAATAAGTGGTGTAAACTTAACAGGTGACGAAGGCATCCCTTATGGACTTTGAGCAGCCGAATCCCAAATCCAAAAAACTCCTTTACACAAGGGTTATGGATAACCATAAAAAAAATCCCATAAATAGAGATAATTTGGATATTATCTAAGAGCTATAGCATCGGGCTTTTTTGAACTTCGAATTCAGCTGCCGAAAGTTCATAAGGGATGCCTCTGTACATGTGAAGTTTACACCACTTTTTTTGTGAGCCTGTGAGTTATAACAAAAAATGTTATTTTCCAACCAGAATTGCAGTCCCTTAATCTTTAAACAAATTTGAGATCCATTCCTTATAAAATCATTTTTTAATTTAAGTGAATTCCGCTTGCCGCTCACTAGATGCCAGCCTTGCTCAACATGCGCTGGCTTTCTGTGGATGTTGCAGGAATACAGAGATATTTTTCGATAATCGAAAATTAAAAAAAAAATACAAATGCATCAATATAACAACGATGTTACTTCCAGCACTAGTGCACAGTTAAGCAAATTACGATATTTAGAACACATTATCTTCTTCATATGAACTATGGAAAAAGATGGCGTACCCTGTACCACTAGCTTGCAATAAAATCCGGTCATCAAAAACATTTGATTGCCAAATTGGGTTCCTTCATAAAAGACCAAAAACAGCAGAATTATAAACAAAAATTTAAAATTTTTTTTTGACAGATTGGGTTCCTATGGGAGCTACATGACATAGTCATTTTGATCAAATTTGACATAGTGCTTTGGTTCAAGTAACAAACGAAAAACAACGAATTTTGTATAAAAATCCTTTTTTTGGACCGATTGGTCCTATGGGAGCTATATAATATAGTCAACCGATTTTGATAAAATTTGGTACAGTGCTTGAGACCTATAAAAAACTCCTAAGTGCTAAAAAATTTGATTTTTTGGAAGTTCCGTCCTATGGGAGCTTTATGATACAGTCAACCAATGTTAACAAAATTTCATGCAGTGCTTGGGATCTTTAAAAAACTCTCCAGTGCCTTTGGTGCAAAAATTGGATATTTGAACAAAAATCGATTTTTTGGCCGATCGGTCCCATGAGAGTTATATAATTTAGGACCATCCGAACTCGCTTTCATGTGCCCTGGCCGGTCATAGACCAAGAAGACGCCTAAAACGCCTTCATCCAAACGACCTCAGAAGGCGTGTCATATCATAGAGTCTACTTGATTTTTTTTAAATATTGTATATATATAGGTAATCTAAATGATACCACACAAAAGGTTTTTAAGTGTATAGTGACTTACTTTTTGGATTATAACCCATAAAATCAAGGGTTGATTTCCAATAATAAATAAAAAAAAAAAATAAAAACAAAACGAATTATCCAACTAAAACTTTTTGTTTTTTTTCGAGGTCCTCTGAAACACCCCTATAAATAAATTAACTTGTCGCCTATGGAATAATAAGGGGTCTAATGTTAAAGTTTGGTTACTCTAGCTCTTAGCACATATGAGATCTATGCCTTTATACGGACAGACGGACGGACGGACGGACTTGGGTATATGCACTTCTCTAATCACCCTGATCATACCTTAGGTAACTTTGGGGGGTCTCCGACGTTTCCTTCTGTATGTTGCATACATTTTCGGCTTGCACAAACTTAATGTACCCTTTGTACAATTAGGTACAGGGTATTATTATTATCATTAAGGACATATTCATAATTTAAAGAAATTATAAACGTAGTCATTCACAAATGTTATTAACAAAGGATTTCCAATGCTCTCTGTTCCGCGCCATTGCTCGTAGCTCGATTATTGATTTCCCGGTCTCCCGGTTGAGTGCCCTGCGCCAGGTCATTTTAGTTCTGCCTCTAAATCGATTGTCTTGTGGGTTCCAGAACTGCATGCGGTATCTTAGTCTATGCGCATCGTGTGACCCAACCAACCGTATTTGCGCTTGCGAATTTCAATCTCGATTGGTTTTTGTTCGCAAAGCTCCCAAAGGCGCACATTGCGAAAGGCTCGGGGCCACATCGATTGACAAATGTTTGGAGCTTCTTGACAATGATATTGGTAAAGAACCATATCTCACAAACATATAACAGCACCGACTTTATGCATGCGTTGAAGACTCGTATTTTGGTTTTGCGCCGGATATTCGGCTCTCGCCAGAATCTATTTATGTTAATTGTCAAAAGGCGGCTCCGGCTTTACGATTTTGCAGTCTACATCGTCAAATGCTCCTCCGGATGATATAATTTGGCTTCCAAGATACTCAAATTTGTCGACGTTTTCAACGTGCAAGTTGTCGCTAGTAAGGGCGCTTGTATTAGTGGGGTTTACCCAGAAACTTTTTGTTTTTGCGCACGTGAGATTAAGACCATTTTTTGTCTGTGGCGAGTATATCTAGCTGGGTTTGAAGATCCGAATGACGGGAGGAAAAAAGTACAACATCATCCACATATTATAGATCTCCTGGCTTACGGTTAAGTTTCCAGTTGATTCCAAAATTATTTAATTCTGCTGCTTCAAATACCAAATCAAGAACGGTAATAAAAAGCCAGGGCGACAGTGTGCATCCTTGCTTCACTCCGCTATTCCATTCAAAAGGATCGCTAAGTTGTCCGCCGTGCAAAACTCGTCATGAGGATCCAGTATAAGACCCTTTTATGATACTGATAATTTTGTCTGGAATATCTCTAGCACGAAGTGCCACCCATATTGCTTCCCTATCAAAGGTGTCAAATGCTTTAAGAATGTCTATGAAAACTAGATATAACGTAGAGTTGAATTCCTCGGATTGCTCTATGATAATACATACAGTGTTTATTCGATCAATACAAGATCTTTGAGGCCGAAAGCCAGCTTGATTTCTACACAGAACGTTCTTGAGTGGTTCGGTAATATGGCTTAGTATCATCTGGTTGAGGATTTTCATGATGGCTGGCAGGAGAGAGATACCCCTCCAGTTAGAGCATATTTGTCGGTTTCCCTTCTTCGGAATCTTGATAATTACCGACTCCTTCCAGGATTTGAGCACATTTTCAGAGGTCCAAACAGCTTCCACGATCGGAGTTTTGTCTGCTCCCAGAGCTTTGCCTTTTTTTTTGAGGGTGTTAGTTTCAATTTCCTCTGGTGTGGGAGAGCTTGTTGTAATTTGCCTGTTTACATTATGTCTCCTTCGGGTTGGGAGATTCTCATTGGAGCCATTTGTTACAATTTAATGTTGCTTCGAAGTATCTCTTCCAAACTTCCAACTGTTCACTCTGAGCAGTAACCATGTTGCCACTTTCGTCTTCTATAGGGCAAGTCGTTGCAACGTGAATCCTACCTCCAATAGTTTTTACTATGGACAATGGAGATTTCTCATATACCGATTTCCAGCCGCTATCTGCGCATTCTTTGTCAGATCATCATAGTAAGCTTTCTTGTCTTTTTGGATTTGCTTCCTTATGATCCTGTTCATTACAGTATATTCAATAGCAAACTATTCTCTACGCTGTGGATTATTTTCAGCTAATTATCTAGATTTTACATTATTCCTTTCTAGTATACGCTACATACAGATGTTATCTATTTGCGTGACAAAAGCTCGTCTTGGCGACTTCCATGTAATGTAATAGTATAAAAAGATGAAATTATAAAGGCTATTGTAATTGGAGCATAAAGGATTGACAAACTACCTTCTGCACAAGTATAGATAAATAGAATGAGATGAAATTTGAAAGACAAAGCGATACCCCAAACGAGTTAGTTTAACTAAAAGAAAACTATGGCTTACTGATTCCAATGTCTTAGTAAAGTCAGTATAAATTATATCATCAATCATTCAGATATGAAAATTAATTGAAGTGGACCAACATTTTATAAGCCCATGTCGGAAGTCTGATATTAAAGACCGAAAGTAGTGTTCCTTTCAAAAATTTTGGGTATAGATAAAAGCTTGGCATTACCGTAGCTCTCAATATTATGCTGGAATCTTTATAATGAATAAGGAGAAATAAAGTAATCCCTACAGATTGCAAGAGCATTTCAAGGAAGTGCGAAAAGACAAAGTATTGGCATGGGAAGGGAGCAAGCACAATGTTTTAAGACAGAATTAGGAATGGTATCGAGGCCTGGCTAAAAGTAGGTTATAGGCTAGAAGTTTATACTTTGGCAGATTCGACTTTTGTTCTTTATTCGAATTCAGTGTTCGTAGCCTCGTAGCCGGTATTAATAGAGTAAATTGCTTAAAATAAATTAAGATTTCCTGGAGTTGTGTGCATAACTATCCAAATAGGAATCTACTAAAAAGCCTTTTTTTTAAAGCCTTTAGTGGCCTAGATGCAACAACAGAAATTAATATCAAATTTATGGATTTCAAATACATTTTTTTCATTCAAGTTTTACAATTTTGCCCATTCAAAATGAAAACTTTATAAATACAAATTTTAAGCTTTTCAATTTGTACCAAAAGAGTTTTTATTTCTGAGTACAGCCCCAACTATAATAAAATGGCAGCCAAGAGCTTCACAGGTAGCGACGATTTTGATTTGTTCGTAGCTTGGTGGCTAAATATGCAAATATTACTTAAGAGGCTAAAGCGCATAATGAAGGGGTTGCCAGCCACAAAACAGCTCAAAATTGTGCTACGCCCAGCAGCCCGAAAAACCTTGCAACGCCCTTTTGGCGCCATAAATTCATAAGAAATATATAATATAATAAAAATATATGCAAAAAAGTAGAGTTAAAAAAAAATTACTGTAATTTTTCAAAGCTCAAAAATCACATTAATTAACGTCCATGTTCTTGCACTCTAAATGTGAGCCGACTGCAACAACACCAAAGTTATAAATTATAAATATTCTCACTCCAATTATCAACAAAGTTAAGCATACGCCTTGTTGCACTTGCCGCCAGCATTTTAAGCAATAAATAATAAAGAAAGAAATATTAAAACACAATTTAAAATGCAAATTCAACATGAGCAGACCCACACATCTACATACATAGACTGGGTCGTCCCCCTGGCCGTCTTCCCCGCTAGAAACCCACCTCTGTCATATTAGACATGCTTTTTCTTGGCTGTTGAAAGCCAAAGAAAAATGTTGCTTTTTTCGCCTAATTGCTGGTAAAAAAAAAAAAAAAAACAATGTAAAATCCAAGAGCTAGAGGGAGTCTAGGAGTTAGCCATACGTAGCCATAGGCGGCTGCACTGGGCAGACATGCAGTGTATGTCCGCCACCGAGGTGTTGGCCGCTCTTACAAAAAAATAAATAAAAAATTAAAATGCAAAAATAAAAAAAAATATATGAAAGGAAAATAGCTTGAATTTATAATTAAGACGATTTAATTGCATGATTATCTCTAGAAATGCCAGCCAGCCATGAGCATAGCCATAGCTATGATCCGCAAGCACCCCAGTGATATATGCTGCCTCAGAGTCCAGTTCAGTTAGGTGCGAAGCACTCCTTATCGCAATGCAAATTCCAAAAGTATAATTCAGCTAATCATAAGAGGCCATGTCAAATTTAACAAGCTAAGTCACTCACAAGCCCGGGACTAGCTTCTGCCTGGGATCAGACCATGCGTGCCACGATATGCTAATGCGGCCAAAAGGCCAATCCAATCGGCTTGAGCCCTAAAATGATGAAAAAAAAACATCAATGGTACGTTTACAGCAAAAAAGTGACCGACATTGAAATACACTGAAACAGCCTAATAAACTTTGGAGGTCTAGCTTAGATTTATAACAATATTTTTAATCTTTACTGCTGAACTATAAGCTTTTTTATCTACTTCGTGGCATTTCGAATGGGAAAAAGAGTCTGAGTTTTCTAAAGAGTCCATATTTATATACATAAATATATTATACACACATTTATTTTTCTTTAAGTTTTTTCTGAAAGATAAAAAATAAAATCAATAGATTTCACAAGATTTTGAAACAACGCATTATTTTCTATTTTCTGTCTTCGGATTATCTCATTTTCTATCCCTAATTGCAAATACAGCCTTGGTTTTACAACTTTGACTACGCAACACTTCCTTATCTGATAACCCATTTAACAAATGATAGTTGTTTTTTGTCGCGTTTGGTTTGATATTTTATTATGGATATACTTACTCACGAGCCAATTGTTGAAATTGCTTATCAAAATATTAGTTCCGTTCATCAAACTTATTCAGAATTTTGTTCTCCAATGAAGCCTAGTTTTGATTTGTAAACTTGTGTAGCTCTAAAAAACACCCTTTATATTATATATTATGTAACTCATATTGATGCTCTTCGGGCGTGCTTATAGTCACCGCCTGGTCCTGCTTTCCCTTCGTCGCCTCTTGGAGGTGACATTAGTGAATTCGTTAATACAACTTTCTCTCCTCGGCAAAAAGGAAGCGTTTACCAAATCAATTTAACAAACTACATTTCAAGAAATATTACGCACCATTTTTAGAAAATTTTGTGCATAACTGTGTATTTACAGTTCTTTTGCATGGAAGGAAGACACAACTTCCCGACTCTTAAATGCCCTGTACCATGGGGTATCATATGGAACCCACTGGACTCTACAGCAAGACTGGAGTCACTCGACTATGCATATGACAAGTGAGAATTTTTGCATAGACATGACATGCAAAAAAATGTAAGTTGATCTGCTAATCAGCATAACCAAGACAAATGAAATGTGAATGAATACGACGTTGGAAGAGCCCTTAAAGTTGTACAAACGGCGAATTGGAAGAGTCGATGAATTTCAATATTTGGGAAGCTCCAAAACATCTAGCGGAGGCACAATGACAGATGTAACTGCAAAAATTATAAAATCAATCGGTACCTCAACACGACAAATAAGATTTAATCATCGAATGAGAGACTGCAATCTCGTTCTTGTCCGTGCTCCTTTATGGCTGCGAGACGTGGTTTGTCACAGAACAAGTACGGTAGAAAATATGCAGCTTTGTTAAGCGATATCTTCATAAGATATTGCAAATACATATTTTAGCCAAAACGAATATCAAATGATGAACTTTTGTCAAGAACTGGCATGTTGGACATCAACGTAGAAATTCGAAGAAGGAAAGCTCCGGTGGATCGGCAACCACCCGCAACAAAAAAGACGCAGTGGCCGCCCGAAAACTACCTGGAGATGATCAGTCCAGAGCAAGATTAACACCAGCGTGAAACATGGTAGCAGGCGATATGGAGGGAGACCGCTCTCCGAAGAAGACACTGGAGACTACGTGTGGATAGTTTAAGACGAGCATAAAGTCGGTTTGGAATCTTTAAAGCCGAGCAAGGCTTAATATAAGGTTGTCAAAAAAGTCTTGCGGCATTTTTATTGAATTTTCAAATGTTCATAAAATTGGTTATAATAATGCGATTTAAGTCGAATATGCGCCGTTTTGTTCGATGACGAGTTCCCAACGAGATGCCAACTTCATAATGCCCCTCTTATAGAAGCTCGCTTCCCTATTGTCAAAAAACTCGGAGAGCCAATTTTCACAGGACTCTCTTGTGGACAACTTCCGATTACCAAGCGCGTTCGTCATGGACAGAAATAGGTGGTAATCACTTGGTGCGAGATCCGGACTATACGGTGGATGCAAAAGAACCTCCCATCCGAGCTCCCGGGCTTCTGGCGCGTCACCAAAGATGTGTGTGGCCTGGCGTTGTCCTGATGGAAGACAATTCGGCCTCTGTTGATCAAAGATGGCCTCTTCTGCATGAGTGCTGCATTCAAGCGGTCCAGTTGTTGGCAGTACAGGTCCGAATTGAGCGTTTGGCCATAGGGGAGCAGCTCATAGTGGATGATTCCCTGCCAATCCCACCAAACACACAGAAGAACCTTCCTGGCCGTCAATCCAGGCTTGGCCACCGTCTGGGCAGCTTCCCCGCTTTTCGACCACGACCGTTTACGCTTCACGTTGTCGTAAGTGACCCACTTTTCATCGCCAGTCACCATCCGCTTAAAAAACGGGTCGATTTTGTTGCGATTCAGAAGCGATTCGCATGCATCCATACGGTCAAAAATGTTTTTTTGCGTCAAGTCGTGTGGCACCCATACATCGAGCTTCTTTTTCAATCCAAGCTTCTTCAAATGGTTTATAACGGTTTGATGACTCATGCCCAGCTCTTGGCCGATGCTACGGCTGCTACTATGCGCCGGTCTCTTTTGATCAATTCAGCGATTTTATCGCAATTTTCGACAACAGGCCTTCCGGACCGTGGCGCATCTTCGATCACCTCTGCACCAGAACGAAAACGTTGAAACCATCGTTGTGCGGTGGAAATGGAAACTGCATCGGGTCCATAAACTGCACAAATTTTATTGGCAGCATGAGATGCATTTTTGCCTTTATCGTAGTAGTACTGTAAAATATGCCGTATTTTCTCTTTATTTTGCTCCATGTTTGCGACGCTATAACTCACGAACGACTAAAAGCAAACAACAATTAATCAAACACGTGTTAGCACGTGAAAAGAGCTTTCCAAAAAGCTCTAGCGTGAACCGATGCGACGAATACAACTAGAACTACGCGCTTGCAAAGACAAGCTTGCGGAAATACCGCAAGACTTTTTGATAACCTAATAATAATAACCAAGGGTGTTCATTTAATCATTTTTGACTAAACCTTCCAAAGTTCCCAAGCGATTTAATAAATACATTGCCTATATGAGCCACCGGTCACACCGGTTTTGGTGGCTGTAACTTTTTTACAAACAATTTTACCAATCAATATGTAGGCAGCTATTCAAATTTCTTCATTTAATCTTAAATATCATACTGCAGCATACCATTCTGCATTCTATATCTACTGAGTATACAGATGCGGCTATTGATGCGGATGCTGATTATTTATACTGGCACGCCTTCTTTTGCGCGTTACATATAGGTCCACGGATAAGTTATACCTTTGCTACAGGGTATAACAATGCAGATCCTCTGGGTATATAGAACATATCTTCACGTATTATTCTATGGATGCAGGTTAAACAATTAACACAAGAATGTTTCCAACTAAATCAACATTAAAAGCACTGCCAACAAATGCAAGCAATATTAAAAGTTGCATAAAATGTGACTTAAACAATAAACTTAACAAATAAATAAAATTATGCAGAGGATGCAAATACAATTTGGACGGCGTCTGCACCACGTTGTTCACGGTCTCTCTCCTTTTCATAAATCATCTGTAAATTATGACTTTATTTTATGCGACTTGTGTGCGCATTTTTATATAAAATTATTGTATTTTATTTATTCTGCGAAGCGTTGTTCGCAGGTGAATGAGTCAAGAGCATGGCGCAAGGCGTCACCCTGCCTCTACCAAGATGTGGCACGCAGCGATGGCGGTGTCGGCGGCGGCGACATAGGACGGTTAGTTTCGTTGCATATAGAATACAAAAATATATACTTACATATATTAATTATGACTTTTTAATTGTATTATGGAATAAAGTATGTACAATAATTTAACATACCCTTTTAAGTAATTGTGTAGGGGAACAACTTCTTTCTCTCATTATTAATATAAATTAAGTTTATGTTACATAAAATATTATGTTTTAATATTTATATGCAATTTTTCAATTGGTAGTATTATACATAAATAAATTTATTTTTTTTTTAAATGCTTGCTTTAAGCAAATCTTATACTATCTTTGACAATAAAGCAAACCTTTGAAATTTGAAATATTTTAGATGAGTAATGTTTATACATCTTTCGGCCTTTGTTTTCCGTGATTATCAAGTTAACAATGAGATAAAATATACATACTTTGACTTCTAAAAGAATAATTTGAGTATAATTTTAAAATTGTACTCACAGAGTTTTGAAAGAGGTGTTACAGCATTAATGGACTGACAGAGGGTTAAGAAATGTGAATCTAGTGGATTCCTAGGTTCTTTGCGTAAAGCCGGAAAGAACAGAAAAGTTGCCTACCAAAATTGTTGAAAGGACAAGAGCACCGCCGATTGCTTTCTAAGTTGTTTAACTTTAAGAATTGCGTGTACTAACGATAGTAAATACAAATAACACTATCGAAATATGGTACAATGTATAATATAAAGCAACCAACCATTGACCCATTTGCTTACCAAACTTTAAATTGCTTTCACGTCTATGTAGTTACATGGAACAAATAAATTAAGAGTTCTGAAACTATAGTCAACCCCTGAGGCATATAATGCATATAAAGAACAGATCAATAAAGTAATACTATAAAAGAAAAATAAAATAAAAATGAAACACAATGTCGAATGGTGCACGCGAATTTCCACTCGACCCAAAATTGTTTACCAATAAACAAATTATGCTAATTAAAATGAAATATTAATTGTTGGGCTACCGAAATTAGTTAAAACGAATGACTAATGCCGACAGTTCGGTGGATTGTAATTAAAGCGTTAATGCGTTTATCAACAATTTAGATATACTACGATGCTTGACAAAAATATGTACCTATGCATATAATGCAATATATTGTATACAAATTGGATGCACCTGATGTTAGTAAAAAAATTAAACTAGATTTAACGAAATGCTTCTGCGTTTGTCAGAAAATCCAATGCAACTTGCGCTCCATTAACCAAAAGCGACAACGCAGACATTGCCTCTTATCTTAAGTCTCCATCTTAAGTGCGTCCAACTGACAAGAGTTACCCGAGTGTAATCTAAAGTTACATTCTCAAACTGGAAGTCATATCAACGAGTTTGAGACAGCATAGAATTTATGTCTGCATGATTCCAAGCGTATTCCACTCCACACTTCCAGTGAGTAACACAAACCGCCATGTTGAGTGCTTTTTATATTTTATTTGAGTGCTGGCACGCACACTTACAAAGGGCAACGACAAAGAGGCGGAGCATAAAATCCACTCAACTTGTGAGCTGAGTTGTGAGCGGCTTTTGTCGTTTAAAAACAATATGCCGACGTTATAAAATTTGATTTTACTATACTCTGCTTTTGTTGTTATAATCTTTTTCAAGTACCCAGTAATTAGTGACATAGTTTTTCATATTACAACAACAATTAGTCAATAATTAAACTTGAAAATTGTCACAAACAATTGTTAATTATGTGAAAAAGCACGCTCTGCACTGTTTAGGCCTTTTAAAGTTTAACTACACGTCATAATATTGTTGAGCAAGAGGTGAAAAGCGTTACAACAAATTTTTTTTACTACTTTAAAGTTAAACAAAAGTTTTTTAGTCAAAAGTTCAAATCTTAACAATTAGCTGAACATAATTGAAATGTTTTTAATAGATGAAAACACGCAACCGACTATATAAATTGTAAGTATAAGTGTAAAATTAAAGACTTCTTTAACTAAGCTCGTTTGCTTACGTTTTATTGATTGGACAATTGCTTGCGTCACAAATAGTGCCGCTTTTCTTAATAATTTTTCCACAACTTGTTCACTTGCCACAAAAAATTGAGCTCCATCACTTCCCCTTAGTTCGTCTGACTTTATAAGAAACTTATTTTTTTATTTTACTGGCCAGTGCATTTTACTTAGCACATACCATATCATTTACATTTTTTATTATATACAACATAGTGGATAAAAAATGCTGCTTATACGACATTCGCGTGATCCGAGTAACCAACATTTGGTGCATGAGTTTTGGTTGAAAAGCGGCGACGTCTCTTTAGACGAAATGTCGGCTGAGCTTATTTCACAAGACATACCACAACAATTTTGATAGATGACTTTTCTAATTAATTGCAATTAGTCGATGCTTATTTTAGTCGTCATTTTTATTATTATTAATCTTTACGACTCGGCTAAAACTTAAACCATTCATGCCAATTTTCACAAATTAAAACTAGCTCTAAATCTTATATTTGAATATGTACATAAAGGGAGTTTTTTTTTAGAATTACACAAATTTAAATCTTATTTGACGACATTAATGTTTAAATATAATTTTGGACAGCCGCGTTTCGCCAATAACTCTTCAAATGTTTATTTCCAGATTGTCTCTGGTTTATCAACCTAGACAAATGACAGTAATTTCTGCTTATTCAAAAATGCGATTCATTATTTTGATGAAAAAAATTTCAACAAATCCAAAAAAAAAACAAATATCAGCTGTTAAATGGGTTGTCAAATAAAGCAGTATTGCCAACTCAATTTTTGAACCTCTAGTTAGTTTTCCGGTTTTATTTGCATAATTCCCTTGGATTTAGCCAGTATCAGATTTGGACTCCATTAATTTCCACTGATTGTTGCAAAATATTAAAACTGGGCATGAACCTCTCTCTCTTCATCTCTAATTTTATTAAGCTACTAAGTAAAACGCATACATTGTTGTCTATAGATTAATCGTCTATAACTTATTCATCAATATTTTGAACTTTAACTTAACAAACGGCTACTATCGGATGGCTTAACAAGAACGGAAACCACAGGCCTTAATTTTTAGATGAACAAACGTCTGTCGGCTGCATGCACCTCAATTTCTTTGAACACTCGTATCCATCCCCATCCATATGCCTTTGAAACATAATATAAGCTGCAATAATTATACTTGAAACGATAATTTTGGCCGCTTAATTGGTTTTGTGGTGCGACCGCAACCCTAATCCCTGTCTGCCCTACCTAGACCATGTATTTGTACTCTTAGTTCGGAGCAGCTCTGAGCTCCTACATTTAGTTGCATAACACAACCAAGGTTGTTGCACATGTTGCAGTACCCATAACTCTGCCCCTGATTCAGTCAACTTGCTGCGTGTATAATTTTCTTGTTGAGAGATTTTCTATGTGAAGGTTATCCGCTGCAATTGTGGAAAGAGTACATCAACAAAAACAACAACAAAAACAAAGTTTATTACAACGGAAAATGGTTTGTTCATATTTATGAACAGCTGACATTGGGCTATAGAAAATTGAGTATACTTTATAAATAAATGATATATTCAGAATTCATAGAATTTTCTAGGGAGGGTGTATAAATCTGACAATCAATACTTTCAGCATTTTGACTCATTTTCGTTTCAGTTAGTCTTACAGAAGCGTCAAAGATGTTTTTGGTACCCATTCCATATTTCCAATGGCGGAACTTAACTAATTTCAATTCAATTTATTACACATTTATAATATAACAAAGAGTTTTGTCTATAATATGGTAATGTTAAGAGTTCAGACTTTTAATACCTTTTCTACTTAAATATGTTAACATTATCGTAATATTCGCGGTGGAGATTAAATTACATTTATTATTAGTTGTGGAGAAAATTACAAAAAAAGAAACCACTTGAGGAAAAAAAACAAAAATAAATTATATACAAAAGGCTTACTCTACCTTTCAAGCTATAATGACCGAGCTAACTCAATAATTTCATTTAAGAAGCATTCTTAATATTTTGTTTTGTGTTATTAAGAGTTTTTTAATATGGCATTTAGCTACATCTGACCAGACTTGTACACTAACTATGTACGTCTTGTTATATAGATTTAAAATATTTAAAACATGAGTTATTTTTAAAGCAGTAAAAATGGAATATAAAAAGTTAACAGAAGAGCCTTTAATTGACACACCCAAAAATTTCAAATGGAATGCCTTTCAAATAGTTTTGTGCAAAATCGGCTATGCTGTGATAATGATTTTTTGAAAAACAACTTTTTATTCCATCTACAGCTTCCCCAAAAACCGATTATTACCAAATAAAACTTTTTATAAAATCACAAAAGCCTCCTATTTTTAATAAAACGAGTTTTTAATTGACAAAACTTTATATATTATTTATTTTTTATAAGTTACTAGCCGGCTGGAATCTGGAATCTTTCCGATTGGAAAACATCGTCCGGTTGATCGATGAGTGGATTAATTTCATCATCAAATTTTCAACCACTCGCCGCCATCTTTACATTTTAACCATGTTTGATGGAGATTTGGTAGTTTTCTTCTCGGCATTGTAAGCAGTATCTGATATTAATGTTTTCGTGCACTAATAATGTTAACCTTAATGGCGACAGGATGTCTTTTTTTTATTTTTTCACGTTCAGTCAAGACAAACCACAGATTGAAAAATATTGCGTAACGCGCCGTCCGCGAAAGCCACGAAACAGGAGTGTGGAAGGCTTCGCGGCTAACTTCGCGGCGTTCGCACCCGTGAACACACCATGAAGGTATAGTCGATAAATGAAAAAAAAATGTTAGGAGTGGCAACCCTTATCTCTTAGGGGTATGAAAAATAGATGTTGGCCGATTCTCAGACCTGCCCAATAAGCACACAAAATTTCATGAGAATCGGTCTAGCCGTTTCGGAGGAGTATGTTCACACAAAAACCAATATTCACAATCCCACGAACCAATTCACACAAACTCATCGCAATAGGCTTAAAACTTCCGCATTGACCTCTAACACACGCAAAAATCAGATTCATCGACTCGTTCATGAGAACACCGATAGATAGCACGTAAAACATAAGTTTCTTCTTATATATAAAATTCTAGTTTCACAATGTTCGTTAACATACTCCTCCGAAACGGCTGTACCGATTCTCATGAAATTTTGTGTGCCTCAATAAATATAAATATAAATTTATAACGTTTATAATTTTTGTGTTTCCTTTCGACAAAAAAAATGAACTAAAAAATATTAGTTAATCTGACAATGTACACAATGCCAACCTAAAATAAAAAAAAATTTATTGGAAAATCAAATTGTCCTTTTTAGTATTTTCGTCGCAATTTTGTTATATTTTTACATAGCCTATAAATACATAGATTTTTTTAGTTAAAAATATCGAAAACATCGATGTTTCTCCATCAATAGTTATTAGAGTAAGTTCCTGTACAGAGAATTGTCGTATCGTAGGCAAATATTAATGAAGTAAAACCCAATACACTGGGGAAGTCTGATATGAATATGTTGTAGAGAATTGGTTATAGACAGGATCCCTATGGGCCTTAAATGACTCTGTTCTCTGATTTTAAATTGCCTACTTAGACAGACAAACTTCGATTTTTGAGGAAACGGTGGATTATTTTCATGAGTCCTCTTGGGAAGTTCAATCTGTTTATTTTGACTGACTAAGTCAAAAGCGGCTTCAATGTCTACCAAGATAATGCCAGTGGACTTTGATTGACTCAAGTTGTTTTTAACCAGATTCTTTATTCTAACAAGTGGGGGAATTGATCAATGATACGGGCGAAATCCAAATTGCTGAGCTGGGAGTAGGCTCTATCTTCTAAAAATTTTGTAAGTTTCTCTTTTACGACTTTTTTAAGAATTTTACCAACTAATAATAGCAAGCTAATAGAGCGATAGAAGGTAGCTTCTATGAAATGTACTATCAATATGATCCGGACAAGAGCCTTTTTAGTTTAAAGACTTTTAATAATGATTTTTACAACAAGCACAACAAACAAAATAGTTCTGCTCGGGCTTGCATGTTGTTTCAGCAAGAGCAGATCTGCCGTGGTTTGAGACTCGCTAAGGTCATCAGTATGATTTTTCTCAAATTTTTACGCAAGAGCCTCAGCTTTCTGAGGGGAGAACAATAATTATCTGGTGAGAAAAGGAGTATAATCCAGGAAATATTTCAAAAGTCTTTGGCAATAATAAGGCTTTGAATTGGCCACAGACAGCTTATTTTCTACACTGCCAGTTTCGATGGAGAAAATTTATACGTTTGATAAGTATAGGCTGGACTTATTTTTTATTCAAAATTTCCACCCATTTTTATAACATAATAATACATAAGTACAAAAATTGAAAAATTTTATATTTGTTATTTATTTGTTTAATAAGATAGTTAACTTAGTTACCGTTGTCAGCGCTTACCGATATAAATGAAACGAAATTATTTATTTATTTATTTAATACAGTTAAGTAAATTTAAAAACTAACTTAACTAAATTCTAGGCACTGGCAGCAAAAGGCCTTCGGCACATGAAACGAAATTGCTAGGCTAATTCCTAGACCGAGTAGACATTAGAGGTGGAGAACTATCGATAGCACTATCGGCACTATCGATGGTTGGACACTATCGAGCTACTACCGATAGCAGCCAGACGTTTTCGATAGTGCACGACGTGCCATCGATAGTTTGGTGTTTGTTGATAATGCCAGCTTAATGCTGAAAGCGTGCGAAATCTTCCGTGCTTTGCTCACACGTTAAATCTGGTGGTTCAAGATGGTTTGCAATTTGACAACGACGATTTAGTAAAAGCTTTGTTTATAAAGTGTAAGACCATAGTCAGATTTTTCAAACAAAGCACCATTGCAGGCGAAAATTTTAAATGGTCCAAAAAGACTTCTATTTGCTACGAGAAATTCCAACAAGGTGGAACAGTTTCTACCTAATGATCCAGCAAATATTAGCAACAAATGATGCCATCGTTACATTTCTATTATCAACTACCACCTTTAACGGCTGAAGAATTCAATATCTTAAAAGATGTTGAAAACATATTGTAATCTTTCCAACAAGCAACTGAAAAGGTTTCTGGTGGATAATATGTGACTCTTTCACTGATATATGGGCTATACCGCAAAGTTGAAAATCTTTTACCACGACTTCAAACTTTGCAAAGAAAAAAATATGCAAAATACTTTATTAGAAACCATAAAAATGTCTATCAATTTATGAGTTACGGTCAGTAACTAGGATTGCTACTATATTGAATCCAAGATTAAAAAGAAACTGTTCTCAGTCTAATTCAAATGCTGAACAAGCATCAGCAATTTTTGAAAATGAGCTTGTGAATTTGTCAGTCAAAGAAAACCCTGTCAATTCGAACCCGGCAACGGAGACCATAACTCAGGAAACATTATTTCATTTTTTAGATGATAGACCCATAAGCAAACACTTAAACGCATGATCAGATGCCCTTATTATTAGAAGACAATATTAATATAATATATGGAAAGAGCTATAGCCGTAGCATACACAAGAAGTCGTCGGAGAACTCCCAAAGTTATCAAAAGTATGATCACGGTGACTATAGAAGTCGATAAAACCCATGTCCGATCTGAGAGATGGTAAGAGCTAGAGGAACCAAATTTTCAGATAAAATCCCTTATTGTCCTACGGGAGACAAGTTTATTTTATTTATTCGATATCGGCGTTATTATGTAAAGCTTTCATAGGAGTGTTTCGGAGTTTGGTTTGACTTTTCATTACAGCTTGACTTACACCAGAGACCGCTGCAAATTGTTGAAATTTTTTATAAAAATTATGGTTCCGTTCGTCAAACTTACTCAAAATTAAGTATTATATTAATTAAGTATATTAATAAGAATATATTTTTTTATTTTATTATGATTTAAACTTGTGTAACTCTAAAAATAGCACCCTTTACAAACTACCAGAGAGACAGATAGACATTAGGCCAGTAAGCAAATTTTGATTTCTTGACTACCTCATTTTTTACTAAAACGGAACACTCAATCCGTAAGTGCTTCTGTCCGAACTGATTCCCACGCACCCACCAAGACATTGCCATGGCCATTGCCCACATGGCACTTAACTTTTGACAAACATTGACAACAAAATTAACAAGCTGCCTCGACCATGAGCCTCGGCCAGTGGACTGGGCGCGCTATTTTGCACACTAAAAGGTGCTAATTGAACTGAAATCGATTGATTATTCATTGCAAG
>JBAMAX010002538.1:0-10604 GCA_037043745.1 Chymomyza amoena
AAAGGGTGATTCATTAAGACCTTTTTTTTTCAATAGAGATTTTCGTGTGGATCACGCGTGATCCATGACAGTTGTCAAAGGCAAAGTTGTTCAGTATTCATTGGCAAATCATCATGGAAAGCCGAATGATCTTCCTGCACGTTGCCGTTTTAGTGAATGGGCTCTTGGTAAGATCGATGAAAATCCGTTGTTTTCGACCAAAATTTTGTTCAGTGATGAGGCCCACTTTTGACTCCACGGTTTCGTGAATAAGCAAAATCGCCGTATTTGGGGAGAAGATCAACCCGAAGAGGTTCACCAGCTGCCATTATATCCAAGAAAAACGACGGTTTGGTACGGTCTGTGGGCTGGTGGCCAATGATTGTCCGTATTTTTTTAAAAATGAGCAAGGGGCCAACGTTACCATCAATGGCGCACGTTATCGGACCATGTTAACGGACTTTTTGCTGTCTGAAATTGTTGCCCGTGATCTCGACGACATATGGTTCCAACAGGATGACGCTCCGGTTTACATTGCCAATGAAACAATGGCTCTATTGCGAGGTCAATTTGGTGAGCGATTAATTTCACGTACGGGACCCGTACCTTGGCCGCCAAGATCGTGCGATATCACACCGCTCGACTTTTTTCTTTAGGGTTACGTAAAGTCAAAAGTTTACGCGATTGAGGCCTTGGAAGCCAACATTACTCGTGCTATTGGCCAAATACCAGTGGAAATGCTTGAACGAGTCATGGAAAATTGGACCTTCAGGATGGACCATTTAAAACGCAGTTGCGGCCAACATTTGAACGAGATTATTTTTAAAAAATAAATGCCATAAAATATCCTTTCGAAATCATAAATAAAGATTCCATCATTCCTTTAAAATTTGGATTTGCCAAATCATTAAAAAAAAAAAGGTCTTAATGAATCACCCGTTATTACTATACTGCTACTATTACTATCGCAGAAGGATGCAGAAGCGCCTGGATTGCTTGAGAGGAAAATTCTTCACAAAATCTTCGGTCCTGTCCGTGATGAGAGCGACTATCGTATAAGAATGAACAACGAACTATAAGAGCTCTGCGGCGACATCGATGTCGTCCAGCATATAACAATACAACGTTTGCGCTTGCTCGGACATGTCGTTCTTATGGACGAAGAAGCTCCAGCGAAAAAGGAATTCGCAACGAGAATCATCGACGGACGACGAATAGGGCGACCGCGACTCTAAGGAAGGATCAAGTGGAGTGTTTCAAAATAAACAGAAATGAGCGATGCATACTTACGAAATGCTCCTTATGAGTATTACATATATATCTGCTATGTTTCTGACTACGATTATATGACATAGGGAACTTACGTACACGTAAAAAGTTAAAATATTTTTTCCGCTAATTTACAATTTTTTCAACAACAAAAACAGACACAAGATATTTTTTATAGCCACCACTTTTAAACTTCATTAAAAACTAACCAACAAATTAACTATTTATATATACATATACTCTATATATCTGTACATAAACTTAATACGACCTAAGCGATTAATCACTTGCGTTTTAAAACTTAATTATTACATGGCTTTGGCCTTAGGCATTGCGCCAGCGCTTTTAATTCAATTAAGTTGGCTTTGTCTGGCTGCATAGGCCAATTACCAGTAATCGAATTTTGTCACGGCAAATCCGTTTGAAACAATAAATTTCTCACTTGCAACCCTCGACAAGAGAGCTTTGCCTCCGGCTGCTGTTATTTTTTGATTGAGGGTTGCCTGCGAGCGCCATTCAATTATATCCTACAAATGCTTACCAAGAAGAATTCCCATCTAGCAAAAAACCAGAGATACCAACAACACAACAGCAGCTGGAAAATGCAAATGCAAATTGGGCATGGCGCCATCATTGTCGACTGGCATTAAACTTAGCCCTGGCTTAAGCGCTTAAGCTCAACTTTCACTTAACCACAAAATGGCGCAAGCGTACTCAATGCTCTTTCCTCTTTCCGCTTTCCGTTTGGCCCGCGCTCTAATAATGTCTAATTAAATGCAGCGACAAAAGCTTAAATGCCACGCCCTAGTCGCACAGCCGCCCCCTTGGCACACGCTCTCTCTCTCTTTCTCTCTCGTTTATTTGTTTGTCACATTGAAGTTTTTAACACGCCGCTTATGCGCTTAAAGTCCTGGCAAGCAAATAAATTCTCTCTCCGGCTACACCTCTCTCTCACTCCACCTCTCACCTCTTACTCCTCCACTATGTCCCTGGGGCGTCACAGCTTCATTTGCATTTTATAGCAAGGCGGCACCCAAACTGGTGTACGGTCACATTGACTGCTTGAAATGACAACCGGATGTATTTCATTCAAGTGCGCGTTGACTACTCATTTCCGGTCGTTGCACGTCGTCAGCTGAGCCGGCACAAGAAGTCCAAGCTACAGAGGCTGCTCTGAAGCTGCTCCTTTTCTTTTATTTCTTATAAATATTTCAACATGTCTCGAAAAACAATTCGTAAGCTGTCACCACTCAGCTCCTCAGCTGTTGCAGCTGTTTAATAAAATATCAGCTGTCATTAAAGGTGATGGGGTTCTGAGTTGGAGTAACTTCTTCTCCACTCGTATTGTCGTAAATAAACTCCGAGACAGCCACGATTTGTCACTCCACTGCATCGGACAATTAAAAATGGTTGGCAACTGTTGTCGAAAACCGCTTTGCCAAGCAAAGGAAAAAAATTCGTTTGTCTGAGTTTGGTCCCTGTGAATTTTACAATGCATTTATGAATGCTCCAAGAATTTCGGAATTTAAATTATACTTTGCCAATTGAAGCTTGAAATGATTTTATTGTTGGCTGTAGTTTGTGGTAGTTGAGAAATTTTATTTTCATGGCCTTTGTGGACCACTTCGAAAAACTCTTTATTGTGTATTTTATAATAAATGTATTTGATTGTTTTATAATGCTAACAATAATCAATTTTGTATTCCCCATTGTGAAATTTTGAAAAACTGAGGCTACCTTAAAAACGTATAACAGAGGATGCAACAAAGTTTTTGGGAGAATAAGATAAAGAATATAGTTTACATTGTGTAGTTATTTTGCTGTAGTGGCCATTTTAGCTCCGCCATTTTAAAATGTGAAAGATGGCGTACGCTAAAGACGCGAGCGGACAACTTTGGAATTTAAGTACGGTAACAACACCTTATTAAACAACCAAAAACAGAAGAATTTTTAAACAAAAATGTTTTTTTGACCGATCGTTCCTATGGGAGCTTTATGATATAGTTATTTAATTTTGATCAAATTTGGCTCAGAGCTTGAACCCAACAAAAAAATCTTCAATAACAAACGAATCATGAGGAATTTTGTACAAAAATCGATTTTTTGGTAGATCCGTCCTAGGCAACCGATTTTGACAAAATTTTATGCAGTACTTGGGAAGTTCCGGGTGCCAACTTTGATTACGATATCATCAAAAACAAAAGAATTATCAATCTAAAGCTTTTGGTTTTTTTTTCGAGGTCTTATGAAGCACTCCAATGGGAGCTATGTAATGTAACTACGATATCAAAAAAGTAAAATAAACTTGTCTCCTATGGAATAATATGGGATCTTAAGTGAAAGTTTGGTTTCTCTAGCTCTTACTTTAGGTAACTTTAGGAGGTCTCCGACGACTTCTTCCTTAAGTTACATACATTTTGGGCTTGGACAAACTTAATATACCCGTTGTACCATGTGGTATAGAGTATAAAAATTGGCATGTGGCAAAACAACGAAAATTCTAAGGCCAAAAAGGATTATTTGGCTAATTTGACAGATAACGAGCCATATGCAAAATTAACGAAAATTTAAAGAAATGAAATGTTACTAAAATGTTGAAATCGGAGAGTTTTTATTTATTTTTCTTTTTGAGAAAAATTAAAAAAACTACAATATATTAATTATTTTGTTTTAAGACTCAAATTTATTTAAAACGAATATTTGTTTATATATTTATTTCTTCATGTTCGTACATGATAGGCGAAAAATCTTTCAGATCTGCTAAAATTTTTTCAATATTTAAATTTTTGTCAATATGGTAGTTAGTTTAGTAAACAAAGAGTTCACCTGGAAAAAAAATAGTGCATGAAACTTTTTTCATTAGGGATCTTGTTCTAAGTCTAAAACCAGTTTTCGTATTTGAGGGTAGGGAGTGTGGCACTGGCCCTTGACCATATATGTTGGTATGGCTTTTGTATGGTATCTTCTTTTCTATCAAAATATAAATCATGATTTAAAAATCGTTCCCAAAGGTTGGAAAATGTGCTAAGCAATCTCTTGAGAGCTCTGATATATATGTTATACACTTAAAATCCTGGATACGAACCAAATGTTCCCAATCAAATTATCTATCAAACAAGAATTTAATCAAGGTTGTATGGTTCAATCACAATGCCTATTTAAAGTTAAAAGCTAGATATTGTGTTTTTCGAAGAATTTGCAAATATCTTAAAACAGGAAAGTTTTTCGATAATCTATTCTTGACTTCATTGAAGTAATTGAAATTATCTACAAAATGAGTCCTCTATCACTTTTCTATGATTAATGGTTTTCCAGCAATCGATCAAAGTATATGCCTACTACGCTGCCTACGTGCGCGATACTTAAGCAAGCAGTTGCCAAAATAAGCAGTTGACAAAGCAAGCAGTCCTCTACTTTGCAACCTGCTTTATGCTGAGCTGAAATTTGTATGTAAAACTGATAAAAATATGCGTTTGTGACGTATCGATCTTTTTCATAACAAGAAATTTCGGTCTCTTCTCCCAAGTCGGGAGACTTGGGCTGATGGCAGCCTCTGTAGAAACCTCCGGTGGCAACAATGATTCACGGTTGGGTCCAAAACTGATAAGGGTCTAACGAGTCCAACACCAGAATCTCTACTGCAATAGTCATCTGGGGCAGCTTCTTTCAAGCGGAGATTCATGACATAGAGATCTGCGCCCTTAGTATCCATTTCAAGGAAACAAGGGCAGCAAATATCTGCCTTTATTCAGATAACCAAGCTGCTATTAGGGCATTGTCATTCTGGAGCATCTCCTCCATAATCTCCATCCATCTCCTCTGTCTCCACGCTGACTACATTTCATGCGCCATTTTGAAAACATTGATAAAAAAATAAGCTGCAGGAGAATATAGGAGATACTGGTTCTCCTTACCGTGACTACCTCAAGCAAAAGTGGATACGATCAAGACAAAAGGTCTTGGCAGAGCGGACCTAAAACTCCTGGTAGCATACCTATCTGGCCACCACATTGTCAAAAAACATCTACAGAAAATTGGCCTATCGAACTCTTCAGAGTGCAGACTCTGTCTAGAAGACGATGAAACTACCAGAAATATTTTTTGTGACTGCCCAGCGCTGGTATGGGACAGAGTCTGTCACATGGGAAAATGGGAACGGATTAGTCCCTTCCATCAAAGGTCAATACCAACAAAAGACCTACTGACATTCATGCGTTAAGCGGGACGTCTTTTGCATTAATTTACGGGCATGGTGCAAACGACATTTTGGTTGCAGTGCCCCACATCTTTCCGAGGAACCCTTACGGGTACTACTAATGTTTTGAAGGTTCTTTCTTGTCTTGGGACTCTGAAAATGGAGCAGAGTATTATACATTCCACTGCGCGATATCCCAACTAGTTGGGTACCATTGAGGACTAAGCGACATACATTGTTCCAATGAAAATGCTGCTATATGGCCAGCTTTGAGAAGAAAAATCGAAAATTTGTTTAAAAGTGCTTCGAAGGACCTCAAATTTTGTTGAATTTGGCTCGTACTAGAGTCTTTTGACCCATATGCAATCCATAATTCGTAAAAAGGTGATAGCCTTAAAAAATGTTGTAATTTTTCAAACCAAATGTACGTTGTCAATTTTTTCTGGAACCTCTTTAAAATATGCACAAACTATAAAAATTAAGAGGCCTAACTATTTTCGTCCATAAATATAATCAATATAATATACTCAAAAATACCAGTTCTTATTATTATTGCATATTTTTGGAAAAATTTTAATAATTATGCAACATTTCGTGGAATGCAATATTTATTTATTGTATCAGTTAAATATGAACTTTCCAATAAAATTATAACTCATTTTAGGAAAACCCACAATGAATATTTATTGATACCAAATTTTTGGGTTTGTCTATCATTAGTCAAATAATTTTTAATAGCTAAATATGAGCCTAGTCGTACTTTGAATTTATTTTAATTAAACTGCCTACCACAATCGATTCAGATATAGCATTGTTTAATCTCACCTTTCGACACAATTCGATATTTTATTTTATTTTTCGAGCACCTTATTGTTGTTGTTATTGTACATTTGTTATATGTTGTTATTTGCCACCAACATTTATCCATTAATTTGAGCAAATAAAGTTGCCACAACATACGCGCACTCACGTAACCGCAATTGAACAGATACAGATACAGATACATTTACGCAATCCTGCTGAAAGGTAAACAATTTTAATTTATTTGCCCAATAATAAATCGATCAAATAGCAATGCTGGGCAAAAAAAAATAAATAAAAACAAATGCGTAGAGCCTCCAAAAAGGACTGTCTGAACAAAGCAAAATTATAAATGCGTATACGCAACGTAAACACTTCAACGATGTTCGTGCTTTGTTATGCACGAAGCTCGTGAGTTTGTGTTTTTGTTGATACACTGTCTGATAAGATAAAAGCTATTAAAGGTTTTTTTTTAGATGCAGATATTTCTCCCTTTTTTTGTACAATCTGTTGTACAAAAAAAAGTGTTGTTACATTTTTTTGCTCCTATTAACGTTACCTTTGCAACACTTAAAAGTTTTCTGCCACACTTGGCATGCTTTAAGGTGCAAAGTCTGCTGTCAGAAACTAGGCTCAATCAATGCTTTTTGCACTTCTGTTCCTTTCTCTGTTTGCCAGCTAGTAAATCCAAATAAAATTGCTGGACAGCCTTGAGATCCTTACTGATAGACAGCACATAAAACACAAGGAAATAGTTGCGAAAAACTATGCCAACTTTAGATAGCCAAGTGCAGACGTTCTATGTATCTGAAGCCTTTGATGCGGAATGCAATCAAGAGTTTACATAAGAAAATGTGCAAGGGAAATGGCATTGTAAGTTTTATGCGCCTTTTACGTCTGATTTTAAACTTAATTCTAGGAAAAGTCTTAGCCTTGATGGAGTTTAGTTACTTTTAAAGCAAAACTGTGGACTTAAAATAACCCTTAAGCAATAAAAAATGATGTTTAAAAATTTAAAAATAGCGGACGTAAAGTCGGGCGCGGACGACTTTAGGATACCCTGTACCACTAGCTTGTAATAAAGTCCGATTTCTTCACAAAAAACCAAAAACAGAAGAATTTTTAAGGAAAAATTTTTTTTTTGACCGATCGTTCCTATGGGAGCTATATGATATAGTCAACCGATTTCAATAAAATTTGACACAGTGCTTAAATACCTTAAAAAAGATATGAATGCCAAATTTATTTCAAATATCTTTACAAACAAACAAAACACATCGAATTTTGTATAAAAACGTGTTTTTGGACCGATTGGTCCTATGGGAGCTATATGATCTAGTCAAACGATTTGGATTAAATTTGGCACAGTGCTTAGGAACTATAAAATACTCACGAATGTCAAATTTGGTCCCAATATCTTAACAAACAAACGAAACACAACAAATTTTGTTAAAAAATCGATTTTTTGAAGATCGGACCTATGGGAGCTATGCAGGGCTGCCAGTATTGGCTATTTATAGCCAAAGTGGCTATATTTGATCAGCTGTGGCTAGAAAAAATATCATTTTTGGCTATGGCTATTTTAATGGCTATTTTCTCAAAATCTTGGCTCCTTTTTGGCTATTATTCTGATTTCCCGCGCGTTTCGTCACTTATCAACTCTCTTCGCATATATACAAAAATATACATCATATACATATGTAGTACATACATATGATGTCAGTTCAGTGGTCTCTCTTCTCTACTTTACTCTAAAGTTCAAAATATGTTGTAAGCAGAGATTTATTACTTTAAGCAGAGTTCGTACTGTAGACGGAGATTTCAAGCAGAGTCTAAGCAGTTTATAAGCAAAGATTTATTGTACTGATAAGCACAGATATTTAAACAGAGATTAGTGAAGATAATTTAGCTCTGTTAACTATAAGATTCTTTGCGATCCATGTTCCTTGAGGTTGTGACTTGACCAATAAAAAAATTAGAGCACTGAATTTTTTCGTCGTATTCCCAAAATTAAAGTAATTACCCAATCCCAAAATTAAAATAATTACCACCAATAACTACGCAAAACATAATGACTAACAAGTATGTATGTAAAAAATTTTATTACATAACTTAATATCCACAGTATTGCGTAAAAAGTACTCAACTATCAAAAAAGGGTTAGAAAATATGTAAATATGAGAGTTAATTTTCGATTCATAATTTGGCTATTTACTATTAGCTATTTTATATAGGAAGTTGGCTACTTTTGGCTATATTCCGTCCGTCAGATGGCTATACTGCCGTAACTTTTACTGGCAACCCTGGAGCTATGTATATGATATAGTCAACCGATTTTGTTCAAATTTGGCACATTGCTTAAGTGGTCTAAAAAATTTCCAAACGCCAAATCTGGTTACGATATCTTTATTAAAAAACGAAATATAGCGAATTTTTCTTTAAAAAGTTATTTTGGCCGATCGGTCCTATGGGAGCTATATGATATAGTCAACCGATTTCGATCAAATTTAGTACAGTGATTGGGAATTATAAAAACTTTCGATTACCAAATTTGGTTACGATATCTTTATAAACAAACGAATTATTCATCTAAAACGCTTTTTTTTTTGTCGAGGTCTCAAACACCCCCATGGGAGCTATAAAATTTATCCCCGATATCAAAAAATAAAATAAACTTGTCTCCTATGGATTAATATGGGATCTAATGTGAAAGTTTGGTAACTATAGCTCTTACCATCTCTGAGATCTAGGCGTTCACACGGACGGACGGACGGACAGACGGACAGACGGACATGGGTATATCGACTTCTCTATTCACCCTGATCATATTTTAGGTAACTTTGGGGTGTCTCCGACGTCTCCTTCTATATGTTACATACATTTTCGGCTTGCACAAACTTAATATACCCTTGGTACCATACGGTACAGGGTATAAACATATTGGCTTAAAAATAAGTAGTCCTCGAAATTCTCCAACAGGGAGAGGGAACCGATATCGTTATAAATCAAACATCCTTATATTCGTGCCTATCATGCGCATTTTTTGTAAAATTTAAGTTCTTTAGCATATAGTATATGAGATACTTTTATTCATAGAGACGGATAGGGCATATCTCGTCTGATCATGAATATATTTGTTTGCGGAGTCGGCCACGCCTATTTTTGCCCTAGATGATCTGAATTAAATAAAAGGTTACGGTGGCTGGCTTACGAATCACGCAGGAGGCGGATCCCCCTAGTACATATATTAACTCGTCTGTTTTTTTTTTTTTAATCTTAAGGGTGTCTCAAATTCGGCAACTATCGTGTTGAATTAAATATTTAAATTATTTTTATTTATCATTTTGTTAAATAGTTTCATAACATAAAAAAAACATTGTAATTACTTATTCAAATTGGTTTTAAAGAACATACAAAATTTTATTCTAATACAGAAACGCAAATATAAATAATCAAAAAATTGTAAAAAATTCACCCCATACTGAAAAGACAAGAACAAAATTTTAAGAATTAAAGTCCTTACACAAAAAATTAACTTTCGTTTGAACACTTTTTCCACCTTTTCCGATAATATCTCCTGAACAAAATTTTGTATCAACGATTAAAACAAAGGTTGTTGAGCTCTTTAGGGTGATACTATATATGATATTTAGAGATTAAGTAAAAATTATTGAAGAAACAGGCAACCAAAGTTGAAAACTTGTTGAGCATTTTTTCAAAATTAGGAATTTTAGGTTAAATTTAAGATATTAATAAAACAGCTTTGAAAATTAGATTGAAAAAAAAATTCTGAAACTCTTAACTTTTACACTACTCAACATATAGCAATCCAAACGACAGCAAAATCTATTGGAATCTATTGGAATTTATTGAACTTATAGTCCGTCATAAAGCCAAAAATTAAATTTTCAATAGAAAAACTCTTTACAAAGGGTAAAGTCTTTTCATTTGAAAATGTGCAGAAATATGTTATATTTCTTTGGCAATTGCAAAAAACGTCAAAATAGATTAAAATTTGAAGAAGTCTAAAAACAAAAGATTTATACAAAAAAAGTCAATCATTAGAAAATTCAGCTTTCCCCACAAAAAAAAAATAAGTATTTTTTTTTGGAGGAAAAGGGTTTTAGGTTAAGCCACTGTCCGGCACAGTATGGAATGTGACTAAACCGGTAGCATCAAGGTGTTAATATTCGTCGTACCAAAATGCTTATCTTCATTTCGTATAGCGATTAAACCTATTCCGTCAACAATATCAAGATCCCATACACCACAAAATTGAAAAAACTGGCCAAAAATCGAATATTTCCATAATAATTTTTTTTAGAGTGATAAAATTTTACACAAAAATAGCGTTAAAACA
>JBAMAX010002539.1:0-68316 GCA_037043745.1 Chymomyza amoena
TGGATTTAACGCTATTCTTGAAAATCCTTAATATTTTTATTAGTTGTGGAAATTTTGCTATCGTTGCTTCCCATTTTGATTTTAATAAAACAATAGTTATCTATTTATTTAATACAGATTAAGTGAGTTTTTCAAACTAACTGAACTAAATTTTGAAGCACTGGCAGCAAAAGACGGGCTCTGCTTATTTTATTAACATTTTAAAATATCGTTTAAAATTAATGCTTATAAGCTTACAGTATTTTATATCATTTTATTTAAATTTGGTTGTACAGCTTAGATCTCTTGTGAAAGGTGACTATTATCGTCATGTTAAAATAACGACGTCTTTCAATTTCACTAAATTTAAGATCTATAAAAAATTAAAAAATTTCCTGGCTTTAATAACCGTTGATATCATAAAATGAATTTGAATAATTTTTTTTAAAAAATTTATATTCCAAAAATATAAATAAATATTTAACTATCAAGCAATGTGACAAATGGCATACAGGAATATAAAAGTCAAACTAAGAAAAACACAAAATGGGCAGTCCCGACGATTCCTTGTATGGACTTACTATATTTACCAAGCACTATTATTCATAATTCAAATTATTTGACTATATTACTGTCCTGTCATCCTTATGCCCAAAAATTCAAATAAAATCCAAAATTCCAATGGAGGTCACAAATATTTTTAGCTATAAACAACATTCAATGTGCTTTTCAGCACTATATATGCCCATATACCTATCTCTATATACTATATATATATATACAACTACAATTCTGACTTAATGCCTAGAGATAAAACTGATACAGTTTCGATATTGTTGCCAATTAAGTTTAAGCCATATCAGCGCCAATAAATTGCAGTCATTACTTTTAACGGCTTAATTCGTTGGCATAACAAATCACATATAAAATAATATCGAAAAATGGCAACACATGGCAGCTACAACAACAACAACAACAATGAGTAACCACAAATCGTTGGGAAAATCTAACTGGCAACAAAGTCCATTGCACTATTCATTAAATATTTATTCAGTTTAAATTTACCAATTAACTTGGACAAACTGTGCAGAACACAATCACAGACACACTCACACACAAAGGTCTAAGGACATGCACACACACACACACACACGCCGACACATTCACACTCACATACAGCAAGCTGAGCTCTCACATAAATATGGCAATTTTTCAAATAATTATCATGTAAAAATCGTTAAAAAAAAATAGACACACACAAAATAATAAAGCAAACTAAACGTTGACAGCATTTAGAGCGCCCTCTACAGTTCAGACCTACAAAGCGCACACAAAATGGCGGACACATGCACAGCAATGAATGCACAGTGGGGCTAAGTTGGCAAATGTTTGGCTTAACAAAAAAAACACATAAAGGTAAACTGATGTCAAACCTTAAATTTAGATAAGCTTGTAAACTCTGATCAAGCGACTAAATGGTTGATTTTAGTAAAAAAAAATAATTTAAGCTTTCCCTGGAATTGAACGGATTGGATTTTTTGAGAATTGTTTTTATGTTGATACTAAAAATTTACTTAAAATTTTGGGCTGAAATAAGAATATTGTTTAAAGTAAAATTTTTTTAACACGTTTTGCCCAAATCTAAAAGATGTTGAAATAATCGAATTCAAATGTAACAATGGATCGCTTGATTTATTTTAGCTTTATTTCTCTCGTGCCTATATTTTTCTATTCTAGATCAGCTCGGCTTAAAATGATTCACGTCAAAAGTTTAGATTCAACTAGAAAGTTAATTAAAATACACACAAAAAAGATATATTTTTTTTAAATTTAATTCTTAAAATAAGAACAAATTATCTTGCAGTAAGGTTAAAAGCCTGTTCACCTGAAAATTATATTAACTTCTGAAGATTTGTCAAGAGATCGTTTGTTTTGTAAGAAACTGAAATTTTTTTGAGTAACCATACCGTTGATCCGCTCCTGACTATCTCAAACAAGCACATTTTTTTTATTTTTTTCATAGCATTTTTAGACATTTTATAATTTTGTTGTTGTAAGAAGTCCAAATATTCCCTTAATACTCAAAATAATTGTACAAATAAACAGATACGACAAAGCGGATCTTAAAAATCGCAAGCTTGATCTTAATCGGCTATATCTTTTATATTGCAGCTATACGAAACTTGAGTCCAAATAGAGCAAAACTTGTAAAATCAACTTGGTGGCTTTAAATAAGCCTATGAACGAATTTTTTCGAATTTAAAAAAATATATTGAAGTTGGCCACAAAGAAGCGGGATGGTCAAAAGAATGCTCCCACCGAATATTAATCTCGTTTTTAGGCCCAGAAAAGTCCCAAATAATTTCCGAAATTTTTTTTTTCTCGTAAACGTATTTTTGGGCCTTCGATTGTTCTCCTTTAAGCTCTGTTGGGTGTACCCAAAAATTTTGCAAAACAATTTCAATAAAAACGATTTTCAAACTAAACGACATAAAAAAAATAATGAGTTATTGTGTAACAATGCATTATTCAAAGAGAAAACCTGACTTTAAAATCAAATCACATTTTATTTAAGAAAAAAAATCATAAGATTTCAAAAATATTTTATATAATAACTATAACTATATATGTATATAAACTTGGCCCGAATATCTTTACCTTTTATGGCAATTCTCAAATATTAAAAAAAAAATTGTTTGAAACAAGATTAATTTAATCATAAATTTAGATGTTAACCCTATAAAACAAAAAAATTAAAATGAGAAAAATCAATTTTACAAAAAGGAAACCATAGATCCTTGGGACTTAGATTTAAACCATAAAGAGAGAAAAATAGAGAAAAAATAATATACTATATATATATACTTGGTCCGAATATCTTTATCATTTATGACAACTCTCAAATTTTGAAAGATAGATTAAATTAATCTTAAATTTAGATTTAGATTTTAAGTGTGACCTTATAAAACACAAAAATGGATTAAGATTTAAAGCCATAAATAGAGGAAAAAGAATTTAAATAGCAATTTTCGATACTCTTAAATTTTATTAATTCAAATTAATATTGAAACTTTCAATTTTCTGGAATGAATAATAGAACCGTTTTTAAATCAATAATTTTTAAACCACTGAGTTCAACTTATTAACAGAAATATTTTCTTATTCAAAGCAATAATATCCACATTAAATATAATACGATAGAAATGAGCTTCTTTGATCTACGCTTCCAATCATTTAAATTTGGTCAACAATTTAAAAAAAAAAAATAAACATGAAAAATTAAAAAAAATATATGCTTCAGGTCACTTAATATATTGATATCGCCTTAAAAATGTAAAACATTTATTAAGCCTAAAGCACTTAAAATAATTTGTGTAAAAAAAAAAAACAAAAACTATTAAACACAATCTGGAATACTATTTATGTCAATATTTTTTAAATATTATTTCAAGATTGTTTGAAATTGTCCCTAATTTAAGATTTTAGTCACGAATTTAGATTTTTTCTTGGCTTATTTGTAATTATTGGTCTAAAAAAGTTTTTTCATTCTAGAAATAACAATGGTTTGGTACTAAAATGAGCCATATAAATCTTGCTGCAAAATCGAAAAACATTTATTATTTAAAAATAAAAAAATGTTATTTCAAGATTATCTTATATTTAAAATTCTCGTGTCACAATGTTAGTTACCATACTGCTCCGAAACTGCTGGACTGATTCTCATAAAATGTTGTGTGCCTATTGGGTAGGTCTGAGATTGTCAGATTGACTAATATTTTTAAGTTAATAGTTTTTGTCATATTTAAAAGAAACTTATGTTTCACGTGTTACGGGTGTTCTCATAAACGCGTCGATGAATTTCAAATCTGAATTTCGCGTGTGTTAGAGGTTACCAATACGGAGGTTTTTTGGAAAAAATACAACGAATCAAATTAATTATCAATCTAATCGTACTGCCCAGGAAAGATCCGTGTAGCGCGACATTCGACTAATAATGGTGCAAGTTTGAATCGAGCTACAAACTAATCTAAAAATCTTATATTTTTCCAAATAAGCTAGCTAAAGAATCTTACGATGTTAATTCACTTTAAGAGTATTCAAAAAGTTTGAGCAGGACAACGTCTGCCGGGCCTACTAGTTATAATATAATTTCAAGATTGTTCGAAATCTAAAGTTAAAACTTTGGTCACGAATTTAATTTTTCGCGGCCTCTTTGTATATTTCGGGTTTTTTTATTCTAGAAAGGCCAACATTTTCTACTCTGAAATGAGCTAGAAAAGTATTGCTGCAAAATTGTTCAAAATCCTAAATTTTTAATATTTAAAAATACAATATTCTTATTTTTTGTTAGTATGAAATTATTAGAACGTTTTCAGTATTAATAATATTACGTACACACACGGCAGCCTTATGTAAAAGGCAGTACAGATCAGTCAAAAATTCTGTAAAATTTCTCAATTTTTCCACTCAATAATTTGCACTTTCAGTCCAATGTGCAATGTGGCTATGAAAGCGCCCACATAAAAATAAATGGCGCTGGCCAGAAAAGTTAACGTTTATTGCTGCCTTTTGTTGCTGCGGCAGGTCGCAGTTGTTTTTGTTAGTGTTGTTGTTGTTGTTGCTGTTGGAGGCCAAAGCAAACTTGGTGGCATAAAAAGCATTTTGAATAATAAATGCATAATTTCTAGATACAAAAGCGTGTGCCATAAATATTGCATGATAAATTATAGAAAAGCTATTAGGCCAACAAACGACAAAGTCCACTACCGTTGGCTAGAACTGGGAGCCATTTTAATGGATTGCCTGCGTTTGACATTTTTAAATGAGGTTATGTGGCATTTTGTGACTAAACAAAACTTGTTGTTGTTGTGTAGCCTGGCTGCACCTAAACAACTGTTTATTTATGTAAATTTGCGTAAATTACTATGAAAACATTTACGGTAAATAAAATGCATAATTTAAGAGAGACGGCTAAAACTTTATAATAGATAGACAGACAGACAGGCAGTCAGAGCTTGCTTAACTTTTTTTGCTACTGTACTTTGGTTAAAAAAAAGAAGTTCTAGTTGCAAAGAATTTCTTGCCAGCTGTGCAACACAAGTTACAAGCTTGCATTTAATACAAATGTAAACTAAAACCGGAAACCGGAAACACACATCCAGCGAACACTTTGCACATCAGCATGGCGGCAACAAAATGGCATTGACGAGAGGCAAGTCTAAAAAGCAACAAAAACTACTAAGGCTGTGCATATGTATTTGTTTATAGAATGATATATGTACGAGGTGTGTTCAAAAAGTATCGCGAATTTTGTGTTTTTTCAAAAATTATTTATTTATTCATGAATATCTATTTTGTCCCCTTCAAAGTAATCCCCATGAGATATTATACACTTATGCCAACCGTTTTTCCAATCTTCGAAGCACTTAAAAAAATCATTTTTTTTATCTTGTTCAGCTCCTCCTTCGATGCCGTCTTAATCTCGTCCATCGTAGCGTAGCGTCGTCCTTTCATGGGCCTCTTCAGTTTAGGGAACAAGAAAAAGGCCAGATCTGGGGAATACGGTGGCTGCGGCATCATTAGTGTGTTGTTTTTGGCCAAAAAGTCGCGCACAAGCAACGATGAGTGAGCAGGGACGTTATCGTGGTTCAAAAGCCAATTTTTGTTCTTCCACAAATCCGGGCATTTCCGGCGGATTGCTCCGCGCAAATTTCGCATAACTTGCAGGTAATATTCCTTATTGACTGTTCTACCCTGTGGCAAGAGCTCATGATGCACCACGCCCCTGCAATCGAAGAAAACTGTAAGCAAGACTTTCACATTCGACCTAACTTGGCGCGCTTTTTTCGGTCTTGGTTCGTGCGGCAGATGATTTAGCTTTGGTTTTTACGTCATAACCATAAACGCACGAATCGCCACCAGTTATGACCCTCTGGAGCAAATTTGTGTCGTCGCGGACAGAGTCCAACGTCTCCTTAGCAATCTTCATGCTGCTTTTGGTCGAAATTGAGCAATTTTGGTACGAATTTCGCGGCGACCCGTCTCATGCCCAAATCATTGATAAAAATCGAATGGCACGAGCCAATCGATATGGCTAGGTCCTCAGCAACTTCTCTAACAGTGATTCGACGGTTGGCCAATACCATTTTCTTCGCTTCATCACTTTTTTCGTCTGTTTTTTGAAGTGCTCGGGCATCCGGCACTCTCCTCGTCGTTCGCATCTTCTCGGCCTTCAGAGAACATTTTGTACCACCGATGAACATTGCTTCGGTCCAAGGTAGCTTCTCCGTATGCCACAGTCAACATTCGGAATGCATCCCCGCACTTAATTTCGTTTTTCACACAAAATTTGATACAGATTCTTTGATCCATTTTGTTGAATAAGTAAAAATCGAAGACGAGCCAAAACACGTGCAAGCAAAGCAGCTGTCAACAATTAAGTGAACATTCAAAATGGCCGAGCTTGTCGGCATAAGTGAGAGACATGGGTACCAACATAATGCCACAAAAAAATCTAAATTCGAATATACGTAACCCGCGAAAATTCAAAATTCGCGATACTTTTCGAACACACCTCGTATACATATGTTTGCTTGTATGAGTTTGCTGTTAAATTAAATATTTCTGTCAACTGCAGTCAGTCAAATAGTTTCTCTCACGCGTCGCTCTCTTCAACTCTCTTCAACTTCCTCTCTCAAACTCTCTTCTCTCTCTCTCATGCAAAATGTTGCCTTAACAATTTCAAATATTTGCAGCGCACTTCATAGATTTTAGGCTTTTAAATAATAAAATACAATGCAACAACTACCCAAAAAAAAATAAAAATAATAGATAAAAAGAAACCCAAAAATATAAGTAAAAGTAGAGTGTAAACGAAAACTGCTAAACTAGACTAAATGTTGAGTGCTTCGAGACTCTCTGCAGCGATGTCTGTGCAAAGTGTCTTTTTTGGTGCAAAGTGCTCTTAAGCAATGCATGTGTATCTATCTATGTGTGTATCTGTGTGTGTATCTATGTGTGTATCTGTGTGTGTATCTGTGTGTTTGCATCGGTGTTGTACTATAAAACATTTGCTTGTGAAGTACGTACTTAAATTGCATTTAAGCTGAGCAGCAGTTGGCCAAAGTAATGTAAGTACAAGATCTATACAATATGAAAGCAGCCTGTCGAGTCCTTGTTCTGACAAGCCGAGTTCTTAAATAAGTTGCCAGGACGTGTGAATGAGTGTTTAAATATGTGTCGAATTTATATGAAAAACTACAAAAATACAATTTTTATACCCTTTACCGGATAATACAAAGGCTATATTAAGTTGGTGCAAGCCGACAATGTATGTAACATATAGAAGAAGACGTCAAAGACAAAACAAACTTACCTAAAATATGATCAGGCTGAATAGAGAAGTCGATATACCCATGTCCGTCTGTCCGTATGTCCGTACGTCCGTCCGTCTGTCTGTCCGTTTGAACGCCTAGATCTCAGAGATGGTAAGAGCTAGAGTAACCAAACTTTCACATTAGATCCTATATTATTCCATAGGAGACAAGTTTATTTTATTTTTTTGATATCGGGGTTAAATTACCTAAGACGACCTCGACAAAAAAAAAAGTTTAGATGAATAATTCGTTTTTTCATGAAGATATCGTAACAAAATTTGGTATTCAAAATATATATTTTATGGTTCCCATGACTATATCATATAGCTCTCATAGGACCGATCGGCCAAAATAACTTTTTTAAATCAAATTCGCTACATTTTGTTTTTTTAATAAAGATATTGTAACCAGATTTGGCGTTTAGAAATTTTTTGGAGCACTTAAGCAATGTGCCAAATTATAAATAATAAATAAATAAATTTGCCAGCAAAATCGGTTGATTATATCATATAGCTCCCATAGCGCCGATCTTCCAAAAAATACATTTTTAACAAATTTGTTGTGTTTCGTTTGTTTGTTAAGAAATTGGGGCAAAATTAGATATTCGTGGGTTTTTTTTATAGTTCTAAGTACTGTACTAAATTTGATCCAAATCGGTTGACTATATCATATAGCTCCCATAGGAGCAATCGGTCCAAAAAAACGTTTTTAATACAAAATTCGATGTGTTTCGTTAGTTTGTTAAGATATTTGAACTCAATTCGGCATTCAGATCTCTTTAAAGGTATTTAAGCACTGTGTCAAATTTTATTAAAATCGGTTGGCTATATCATATAGCTCCCATAGGAACAATAGGTCAAAACAAAATTTTTTGCTTAAAAATTCTTGTGTTTTTGGCTTTTTATGAAGGAACTGGATTTTATTGCAAACGAGTGATACAGGGTATCCCAAAGTCGACCGCGACCGACTTTACGTACGCAATTTTTTGTTATTCAGGCAGTGCACGGCGGACTAATACACTTTGCTGGTTTTCAGGAATTTTAATTAAATTGAACTTTAAAATTTTAGCCAAAGGTAGATTTGGTTTTTAAACCTGTGAAGGAGCTTTTTTTAAATTATTTAAATTTTAATAAAATGCTTTATTTGCCATAATAGTATGCAAATTTTTATTTTGCTTAAACACATTTTTTTAAATTGCATATTTTTTTCATATTAAAATATAAAAAATAATCCTTTTCATTAATTTTTAAAATTATTTTAAATTAAGTTGAGCTTAAAACATCCGGCCAGCAGGATTTTTAATGCTGTCAAGAATATTTTTTTTAAATTAATTTCATTTTAACAATTTGTATTTTGCTGAAAGGAAATTTTGTATATTTTTTTCATATTAAAATATACCAAATTATATTTTCAATTTATTTTTAATAAAGTTTAATTTAAAAACTCTTGTCAGCAGCAGAGTTTGCTTTTATAGCTCCGAAATTTTTTTTTTAAATTAGTTTAATTTAAAACATTTTTATTTTGCTCTAAAAACTTTTTTTTACCAATTTTTCTGTAATAAAATATACCAAATAATATTTTTTTTTTAATTTTTTTCTAATTTTTTTTTTTTATTTTTAATAAAATTTAATTTAAAAACTCATGTCAGCAGCAGATTTTGCTTTTTAAGCTCCGAAGATTTTTTTTTAATTAGTTTAACTTAAAAAATTTTTATTTTGCTCTAAGATCAATATCTTTTAACAATTTTTCTATAGTAAAATACACCAAATAATATTTTTAATTAATTTTTTTCTATTATTTTTAAGCAGATTTTGCTTTTTAAGTTGTGACGAATAATTTTTAAAAATTAATTTCATTTTAAAAAATGTGCTTTATTTGTCTTAAAACAATGAAAATATTTTGCTCAAAAAGACATTTTGTTTTTAAATATTTTTTCATGGTAAAATATAACAAATAATCTTTTTTATTTTTTTATTATTTTTAATAAATTTAGATTAAAAATTCTTGCCAGCAGCAGATTTTGCTGTTAAAGCTGTCACGAATATTTTTAAATTATTTAAATTTTAACAATATTTATTAAGCTTAAAGAATTTTTTTGTGAAAGTTTTTCCCATAGCAAAATAAACCCATAAAATATTTTTAATTATTTTAAATCAAGTTAAATTTAAGAAACCAAACCAGCAGTAGATATTGCAAGCAATTATTTTGCTTGAATAATTTTTTTTTTAATTTTGTCTAATGTAAAATATAGCAAGCACAATTTTCAATTAATTTTTAAAATTATTTTTATTTTAATTGAGTTTAAAAACTCTGGTCAGCAGCAGATTTTGCTTTGAAAGCTGTGAAAAACATTTTTAAAATATTCGTTTAAAAAAATTCCATGCGTTCTTCTCAGATATCATCAGTGTAAAAGGCCTTGGATATTATTCGATTTAGAAAAGGAGGCATTAATTAAAACAATGAAAAGCCTATGAATCACTATTTCACATTTTTATAAAATCCCAACTGTTCCGTTTAAATGTGCACAGTGTGAATACCCTATAAGATGTTGTCAGTGCGAACACCTTTTCCACATCTTCATCTTCTCATTCGTTCCCTTCAGATGTGCTCAGCGCAAAAAGCCTTGAATATTATTCGATTTTTAAATATTTGTTTTTTCATACACTACTCCTAGAAAAGGAGGCATTGATTAAAACAATGACAATTTGATATTTTACTATTTTCATACTCTTTATAAATTTTGTCAGATCTGGTCGTCGTTTTCAAAAAAAAAGTAGTTGGATCAATTATTGAGGTACGAAACATTAATACATAAAATCTTGCTGCGAGTATTATACTGAATATTAACCAAAAAATTTAGAATGTCGAACTCAGAGACCCATGATGAACAGCTGAATCCTAGTAAAAGGCGGTGTTTGGAAGAAGATTTGGAGGATACCAAGCTGTGCAATGTATGCAAGGAGCTGCCACATCCGGATACTTTTTATAAATGCCGTAATGGACATTTATTATGTGATGATTGTTATACGCGTATAAAAGTATATGGTCTCAAGGAAAGCGTGGACCCGAGGTGTCCAACATGTCGATCTCCAATTGGTGATGGGTTCCTGCCGCCTATGAAAGATTGTACTATTTCTAGCGTACTACGCTCCTTAGGCACAATGTGTTCAAAGTGTGAACAAAAAATTACATATGACGAGGTTGAGGAGCACAAAGTTGAGTGCATTAGAAGAAAGGTGAACTGTGAGTATCGCGGCCTGGGCTGTGAATGGCGTGGATCATATGATGATAGTTTGAAACACAAGGAGACATGCGATTTCAACAATAAATCCTCGGATGAAGTGATTGCAGCACTTAATGCAGCTGGGGAAAAACGAGCTAAAAAACTTCTTTGTCTCAGCGAAACCAGCTCCAAAAGAATTCTCTGCAAAGACATTGACATTAAGTAAAAGCACTAAATTTGACGAGAACTTAATATTTTATGAACCCCAAGCGATTGATGCATTTGAGGAGATCTGGCGTTTGATTTTAGTTGTCGATTACGGCACAACTCCTGGTTCTCCTAAACTGATCTACAGACTTTTGCTTATGACAAATGCAATGAAGCCCACCGAAATATCTTTCTTTTTAACGGCTGCTACTGGATACAAATGCCCAGACGTGGCTTTTGGAGACACACGCTTTCAGTGTAGAAGAACGCCGCAGTGCTTTACGCGAATTGAAATTCGATTCGGATGATGCAGCTTATCAGTTTCTGGTCAAGCAACCGATGAAAATACGACTCTGGATGATGTTGCACTAGCTTATGTTTTGATGTATTTATATTAATTAAAAAATGATTTTATTTTATTAGAAACACAAAGTTTACTTTATTATTTTTGGTTACTGAGTGAGTACAAAAGAAGTTATAGATCAAAAGGATTGCATTAGACTTCTATCTGCTAATAATCTTATCATCTTTCCATTAATCTCATGCTAAATTTGCCGATTTCTTCTTTAATAGAAAATGCTTAGATGTTGTTAATTTAAAAATCCATTATAGACTTCACCACATTCTACAGTTTACTAAATTATATCACGCTTAATATCAACAAATTTAACAAACATTCGTTATATTAACAACAAAATGCCTAAAATCTCACAAGATATATTTATATAAATCACGTAATAATCACATAAAAAAGAAACAAACAAAATGCCTTAATGACTGAGCTTCCATTCATTAGTCTATCGCTGCCCCAAAGATGTTCGATAACTAAAAAGAGCAATTAGCAGCAAAACTTGGTCAAAATCATTTAAACTGCTAAACATTAGGCTTGGCATTAGGACACATTAAGCCATGTTTATTTAATTAAAAGAAAGGACGCAAATATATATATAAAAATAAATGTCCTGCGCATAAAATTAACCAAGCAAGAAATGGTAAAAGTAATACACTTCTTTGCAGGAGAAACCCTTTGGTTGTTGCATGCTTCATAAAACTTTGTTGCCCCCAATATATGGGCCATGTTAATGGCCTCAGGAAGCTGCTAATATAAAATAAGAGACAAATGAAAAAAAAACAAAATGGCGCATGGAGCGAAGCGCATGAATCTTTAATATATGTACGAGCATGTCAAGTCAAGGCAAAGAACAATTAGCCCCAGACGATAACGATAGACAACAACTGACCAATTCTTAATACAAAAATATTTCTTTTGGGAGATACGAAAATTTCTCGCATTATTTCCGCTAAATTAATGCTGATTGTGGATGCTCCGGCTGTTTGGCGTCAGACCGGCGCGACTTTCAACCGGCATATTCTACAAATATGACTTAAACAGTGGGACAAAATAAACAAAAATTGGGGAAAAAAATAATGAAAAGAATGTAAAATGCTAATTTCAATTAACCGTCAAATACAATTCAAGCAAATTATATTTTAGAAAAATATATCTTATTTAATAACAATATTAAAAAAAGACTCATAAAACAAGGTTAAAAAATAAATCGGGTTCCGCACAAATCTTAGTTAAGCTAAGAATATTAGCGTTCGAATGGGATGGGATGGAAAACAATATTTAAAAAACCCAATTTTATCATATAGAAAAAACATTTTCCACTTAAAATAAAAATTAAATTTAAAATTAAACTTACCAAAATTGTAGAAGGTTTGTAGCCAGAGCAACGTAGTCTATCAGGCTGATCTTTGAAATTTTAAGCCGGTAAATAAAATTTTATCTGGAAAAAAAATTATTTATTAATTATTATTAATTTTTCAATAATTCTAAGTATAACTAAACTACAACAATTTTATATAAATTTTACAAATATTTTAATATAGAATTGCATATTTTTGGATTTTTGCATATCTTTAAGATTTTACGCCATTGAAATAATTTTTAATATTAACATTAATAATTTTTTTTTTTTTAATCATACGATTTTTTTTATTTTAATTTTTATAATAAATTTATTCATTTTTTTCAACGGAATATTTTGAAAAGCGTTTTGAGTATCATATCAAGTTCAAATTTAAAAATGATTTTATATTCTGAGTTATATTAAGCCCTTTAAAAATTGTTTATAAATAAAGAAAAAAATAGTATTAAAGAAAAATTTTAAGAAATTAAATATCTTTAAAATTTTGAGCTAAAAAATTATTTGTTTTTTTATTACAAAATTTTTTTAGTGTAAAATTCGAAAAGCTTTTGTTTTTTTTTTGATAAACTTTAAGCAACAAATTTTAGTCAGCTTACATTAAAAAAAAAGAAGAAATTTGTAGTATTATTCTAATTTTATTTGATTTAAACAAATTAAGTTCATTAAAAACAGATTGAAAAAGAGAAAATAAAATTTTTTATACAAATAATTCAAATAATTTATTTTTATGTTTTCAAATTTATATTAAATAAATTGTGCCAATTGCATATATATAAAATTTTTGTTGTAAATTAAATTAATAATTTTGTGTAGATTAAGATCTGTTAAATTTTGAGCCAAATATTATTTTAATTTTAATTAATTTGGTAAGTAGACAATTTAAAATTTTTTTCCTTGTATATAAACTTAAAGCAAGAAATTCTAAAAATAAATTTATTTTAACATTTTTGCAGTCAGCCAATTATACAAAAAATAAAATATAGAATTTTAATTTAATTAATAGCATGAAAATGAGAAAATCAATTTGTTTGAACAAAAAATTAGTTTTAATGTATTGAAATTTCTGTTAAATAAATTATGCATTATTAAAAAAAAATTTATTTAAAATGGTATATATTAAATATTGAAATATTAAAGAACATTTTATTACGTTATGTATTAAAAAATAATAAAAATTTTGATCTCTTCCCCAAGTCGGGAGACTTTGGCCGATGGCAGCCCCTGTGGAAAGCCCCGGTGGCAACAGTGGTTCACGAATGGATCCAAAACTGAGCAGCGCATAGGTGCTGGAATCGTTGGACCCAACACCAGAATCTCTGCCGCAATGAGCATCTGGCCCAGAGTCTTTCAAGCTGAGATTCGTGCCATAGAGATCTGCGTTCTTAGTATCCTTCTCAAGGGAACTAGGGAGCAAACATCTGCATTTATTCAGATAGCCAAGCTGTTATTAGGGCATAGTCATCCTGGATCATCTCCTCCAGAATAATTAAAGAACGCAATAACTACCTTCAAACTCTGTCCGCCTGGGACAAAGTCGTGCTACGTTGGGTGCCTGGACACTCAGGAGTGGATGGTAATAAGGGCTTGCCAAAGCGGACCTAAAGCTCCTGGTAGTATACCTATCTGGCCATCACACTGTTAGATACTATATACAGAAAATTGGCCTATCGGACTCTTCAGAGTGCAGGCTCTGTCTAGAAGACGATGAAACCACCAGACAAATTCTCTGTGACTGCTCAGCGCTACTATGGTACAGAGCCTGTCATATGGGAAATGAACGGATTAGTATCTTCCATCTCAGGTCAATACCAACATAAGACCTACTGCTATTCAAGCTTAAAGCGGAAAATCTTTTGCATTAACTTAAGTGTATGGTACAAAGGACCTCTCTGTGAAGAACCCTTTTTCGTGTACTAAAAATCAAAGTTAATTTAATTAATTTAGCTCAAATATACAAGTTCTAAGAATCCCATGGATCATGCTGTATTAATTTCTTTTGTTTCTTTGGATCTATATTAAAGATAACTTTGGGAGATTTCCGATTTATTACATCAACAGGCACTTAACTAAATACAGCTCTTATTTTGGAGTACGTGATTAAAAAAAATATTTTTTTTAAATATATTGTAATTAACATTTTTCTATCATAACCTTCACAATGAGCTTAACTGGCCTTATTTACGCCTAGTTTCGAAAAACTTATTTCTATTTTTCTTAAAGTAATCTTGAGCACTGAGTTTAAAAAAAAATTTTAATATAAAATTAACCAATAAATAATATACAATGTGTTTAGACAAATTAGATGAATTCCCTAAGACTTTTCAAGAGTGGAACTACAATAAACCTAAAACTTTTAAAAATGTTGAGCTTCTTGTTTGATCAAACAAATTTTATAACTTAAGAATACCGTCCAACCTGAAGGCTAATATTGGCTTTTAAATTACTTTCTTCCCTACTATCAATTCTAAGTTAAGTGTTAATCAATATTTCACTACAATGCACATTCTTTTCATGATAAAATTTGGCCAAAACTTGCCACATTCGCTCCACTGTGCATTTGAGTATACATAAACAGCCACTGGCATTTCACTTAACTTTTTTCTTTTTTTTTTTTGGGTATATTTGCCTTATTTTAATTTTTTTTTATTTGTATCTTTAGTAAAGCTGTCGTGCTGAGTGTTCTTTTGAAAATGTCGTCGAATTAAAATTCATGGCAGCGTATTTAACTCGCACTGGAAAATACAGTCCAAACAGTCCAAACCGTCCAAACAGCCCAAACGGCAAACCAAACCAAACCGAATCGTTGTGGGGCCTGGCCGATATGTCGGTTGGCCGAGACTGCACATAATTTCTGTTATTTATGGAGGGCCATAAAAAATGGGGTCAGTCAGTGCGTTGACGTTGACGCAGGGGAGCGGGGGCAGCAGCGCTATAAGGCAGCCTTAATTAAAGTCGTTAAGTTGCATAGTGAGGTGGGTGCGTACAACTAGTCGTATGTGTAATGTGGTTTTTAGTGTAATTTTAAATCAAGTTAATGAACTGCCTAGGCGACTTAATAAAGTTGTGGCTAATAAAGTTGCAACAATTGAAGAAAAGCTAACAACAGGGCTAACAGTCTTTAAGCCAAAACAAGCTGCTAGCAGCTGTGCTTAACGACCAGAGGCCACAAAACTGCTTAAAAGTTTTGCGCTCTTATCGGCTTATAAGCAATTACTTAACATTATAACACAATTTTCAGCTTAATTGTGCACAATTGCAAAAAGTTCAAAGGTTAAGCGACTGCCCCGCCCAGCGACCCTCCTCTCACGACCATGAAAAATGCAGCAGCATAAAGCGAAACACAACAAAAGGAGACAGATAGAGGATGAGTAAGAGAAAGAGCCATAGAGCAGCAAAAAGAGAGCGATAGGGCGCGACAGAGAGAGAGAGAGAGACGCATTAAACGCTTTATGTAATGAGAGAACAGTTCAAATAATATCAATTAACTGCAAGTTACGTGCTTGAGCTAATTATCTCGCTTAATAAAGCGCCTAATGAGTGGAAACAGCTGCTAACGCCCCACGTTGGGCGCCCGCCCAGCTACGCCCCCTACCACGGCTGCTCCTTACGTCGGGTTTAAGCTTTTGTTTTGCAGCGCTCTTCATAATTTGGGCGCACTTATTCGCACGTCGTTTTGCAGCTATTTAAAAAAAAATAATCAAGCTCAAAATGGCGCCACTTGCTAAAGGCTTATGAAATTTAATTGTTATGTTTCATTTTGCATAGCATACTTTTCGGCGCGCTTTAAGAAATTTGAGTTTTTGGCGCCTTAACAGAATGTTTGTTGCTTAAGAAGGATGTTTTTTGACGGGCACGGCATTATATGCTGAAGGAAGCTTAATTTTTTAAAGTGAAAATTATTCTTTTAAGTTGCATTAAGCCAGATTATATCGAGGTGTGTTCAAAAAGTAAGGTGACTTTTCAAATTTCGCGGGTAAAAAATAAAATTAAGTGCTTCGTAACACTTGAAATGTTGACAGTAGCATACGGTGAAACTGTTCTGAGTAAAAAAATGTTTACAAGTGGTACAAACTCTTCCAAGATGGCCGGGAAGATGCCAATGACGAGCCTCGCTCTGGACGCCCAAGCACGTCAGCAACTGATGAAAACGTTAAGAATTGAAGAAAATGGTTTCGAATCACTATCAGAGAAGTTGCTGAGGATGTCGGTATGTCGCTTGGCTCGTGCTATGAAACTTTTTCTAACGTTTTGGGCATGAGACGTGTGTCAGCGAAGTTTGTTCCGAAATTGCTAAATTTTGACCAAATGAACCTCCGCATGAGCATCGCTCAAGAGCTGTTGAATGACGTCAACGTCGACCCAGATTTACTCAAAAGGGTCATAACTGGTGACGAATCATGGGTATATGGTTATGATATCGAAACCAAAGCCCAATCGTCCCAATGGAAGCGGCCAGAAGAGCCAAGACCGAAAAAAGCACGCCAAGTTCGATCAAATGTCAAAGTCTTGCTCACTGTTTTCTTAGATTACCATGACGTGGTGCATCAGGAGTTCTAACCATATGGTCGTACGGTCAATAAACAGTATTATCTGGAAGTTATGCGCCGTTTGCTAGAAGCAATACGAAGAAAACGTCCAGAATTGTGAAAAAACAATTCATGGCTTTTGCATCACGATAATGCCCCTGCTCACTCATCTTTGCTTGTGAGAGATTTTTTGGCCAAAAACAATACCACAATCATGCCTCAGAATTTGGCCTCATGTGACTTTTTCTTGTTCCCAAAACTAAAGAGACCTATGAAAGGACGGAGATTTGCAACGATTGAAGAGATAAAGACTGCATCGCTGGAAGAGCTCAAGGCTATAGCGAAAAGTGCTTATGAGAAGTGCTTTGAGGATTGGAAAAACCGTTGGCATAAGTGTATTGTATCTGAGGGGGATTACTTTGAAGGGGACAACATAAATATTAATGAATAAATAAATATTTTTTCCTAAAAATACAAAGTCACCTTACTTTTTGAACACATCTCGTATATTATTTAAACTCACTTATTTATGCAGTTATGGGACGCGCCATCATTTCTTTATATAAATTAAAAAGGAATTAGTTGAGCTAAAAATAAGCTCAGAATAGGTTTACTAGTTCATTGCATTTTATACTAGCTCGGGCAATAGAATAGAAACAACTTTCAACGTATCCTAGGAAAAGAAAGAAAAGTATACCTGGATATACAAAAAAACTAGGGAACGAAGTATCTGATAAATATTGTGGCAAGTTTACTTCTTCAATCGAAGCACTTCGTATGCTACATAACATATAAATATTTCCATTAGCTTTGTCCATTATTATATTAACCAAACAGAGGGAAATACAATATTTTTATATCTTTATATCTTAATTTCTCACAATAAAAGTTTGGTAGTAAACATTTAACAAAATTCTCTTAAATTTTGTATTAAACGAGAATAAATGAATAAGCTTTTGAATGAATGAATAAACTGAATATGCCTAAAGTGAATCAAATATGCCCTTATACGATATCAAAGCAAACGAAATAGATTGCCAATAAATAATATTTTTTAAATATTTTGCTTAATTGGGTGCACTATTTCTAATATTTGTGATTGTTTGTAAAAACAAAATTGAATATATGGCTAATTAGGTTTTATTACCAAAAAATTCACAAGATTTTGTACATTTGTTTACTATTATTCTTAAATACAGAAATTTATTATTTTTGTTTTCTTCCTCTGCTAAAGCGACTGTATAAATATGTTCTACTATATATATTTTAACCGAATATTTTTTGTATCAGAGAGCTAGCTGCTAGGCCCATTCAAAAATAATAATATGTATTATATCAAATAGGCCAAATAAAAATATTTATTATTGAAGACCAGCCTTACCAAAAAACATCAATTTATTGAAAAAAATTTTTGTTTAAATTTGTAACTTTTTATACCCTGTACTAAAAAGTTGAAAGGGTATACTAGATTTGTGCAAAGTATGTAACGGACAGAAGGGGGCACGGCAGACTCCAAGATCTTTATACGAAAATGCAAAATCCAGGCAGACGTTGCACTGCCCTCTCCAGGCGCCTCTACATTGCGCGCGCCTTCTCCAGTTAGTCACACCGAGCGAAGACAGATCCCCTTCCACTTGGTCTTTCCAACGCAAAACGGTCGTCCTCTCCGCCGATGGCCGCTGACTACCGCATCGAACACACGTCTAGCTGGAGCATCCTCGTCCATCCTAACGACATGCCCGAGCCAGCGAAGCCGCTGGATGTTGATACGCTGAGCAACGTCCATGTCGTTGAAGAGCTCATACAGCTCCTGGTTGGTGCGGGTGCGGTAGTCATCGCCAACTCGAATAGGACCAAAGATCTTGCGCAGTACTTTCCTCTCGAAAACTCACAAGGCAGCTGCATCAGTTAGCGACACGGTCCAGGCTTCCGCGCCGTAAAGAAGCACTCGAAAGATGAGTGCCTTGTAGAGTGATAGAATTGACGCGCGAGAGAGGTCTCTACTACTCAATTGCCTATTGAGACCGAAATAGCACCTGTTGGCAAGAGTGATTCTGCGCTTGATCTCCAGGCTGACATCGTTGTCGGGCCAGACCCATTTTCGCAGACTCCCGTTCGATAGCACTGAAGGCCGCGGTGACATCTCGTTGGTACGCTAATGTCGTCGTGAACAATTTTCTACCATGCTATATTCACGGTATTCACAAAAATGCGTATATCTCACGAACCAATATACCCAATACACATCGCAATAGGCTTAAAACCTCCGTATTGACAACTTATAACACACGCAAAAAACATATTTGAAATTCTTCAACCTGTTCACAAGAACACCCGTAACACGTAAAACATTAACATTAGTTAATCTGACAATGTACACAATGCCACAAAAAAATTAAAAAAAAATTTGTCAAAAAATATAAAAAAGTTAGGGGTGGCAACCTCCTCCTTACAAATTACTCAAAACTTTTTGTGCTATAAACCTTCTACACACTATAACAAACAAAAATGAAAAAAATTCGGCAAATTTGTCCAGCCGTTTCAGAACTATGCGATCGTTAACGTAAGCATTTTATTTTTATATATATAGATGTGCGAATTTCCAAGGAATATTACTGTTACTGAGCCTTTTCAAAAATTTTTTTGTTTAAGATCTCTTCTCCCATATAGATAAAGATAAAAACCAAATTAAAAATATATTGGAATATTAATATGCATTGATTTCTTTCAAAAATTTACTAAGCTTCAGAAATAGTTTGATAGAGGATGATGAATATTATTGTAAATATTTATGAATATATCATTATCGATTTTTTTTTTTTTTTAGGTTTTCCTGGAGAATTTTCGTGCAAAAATACATAAAAAAATATTGGTCACATTTTTGAAAGAAGACCTTCTATACAAAATTGAAAAGGAGTAAAAAAAATTATTAATTTATTTTTACAAATATTCTCAATTTTTTTTGCACTCGAATGTCTCACATTTGTATCTACATATGCTAAAAATAATTGTATTTTTTTGCTCTTACGCAATGCACATTTTTTACTCAGCAATGTTGAAACCTTCCGTTGAATTTAAAAATTTAAATAAAAATTGTCTTTACTAAATCGGCTTGAAAATAAGTGACAGCGGGCCACTTTGATTACAATACATGTAAAAAATAAATTAAACTATATTGCTTTTTTAAATATTAATATTTTACTTTGTCACGGAACAAAAATTCGATTGTCAATATCTTTATGTTTTTAGAAGATATGGCTTATCAAAAAATTGTCTAAAAATGAAAAACTCGACATTCATTTATCGATAACTCAGTAACTAATCGGATATTTTTGCTCTTAGAATGCACATTTTTTATAGAAGTTGGGCGTGGTTACTATTGGCTATCAGCACTACCAACTGTGTAAAAATCATCAAAATCGGAGAAGTTCGCCAAAAAGTGGCACGCTTCACTTATTTTCGCCGAATTAACATTTTATTTAAAGCTTAAAAATATTATACTTTGTAGCTTTCAGAATGCAAAAAAATATGAAGAAATAATGTCAACCTCAAAAAATTTCATACAACTTCGAAAGTTGATAAAAATGTACAAAAAATTATGAACTTGTTAAATTTAATTTTAAAATGACTCGTGTCGTTTATTTCTGGATTTGTATTAAAATCGCAAAATAATAGTTATTTGATCTTTGTGATTTTTTTTATTAAAATCGCAAAATAATTGTTATTTTTTGATTTTACAGTAAAAATTATGAAATAAAATTTAAATGCCAATTTTGATTTAAAATTTTTTCAATTTTAATTATGATTATAAATCAAAATTGTCATTTAAATAATATTTCATAATTTCTATTTAAAAGTAGAATTAAATTTGATTTTTCCGATTAAAATTAAAATAAAAATTTATCTGGAGAGTCATTTCAAAAATATGATAATATGATATGTAGTGGCTCGCACTTGTATTTAACGAATTTGTTTTGTTTTTATGTTTTCAACCCCATAACTCTTATTTGGGATTCCTGATTTTGACCCAATCATTTTTCTATACAACTGAAATACTCTTCATTTAAAGCATTAACAAAAATGGCAACAAATTTTCTAAGGTTTTAACTTCTAACTCCAAAACCAGTGTTTTTCCATTTGTTAAATTCGACAAGATTTTCGTCTGTGCCAATCAATTTGAAAAAAAATTGCCAACTATTCAAAAACGAGTTCATCTCGTTGCATTATTCAGTATTTCTTTTTTTTTGGCATTTTTATTTTCTAGACGACAACAAAATGTTTATTTTGTAGTTTTTGGCACAACAACTTGAAAACATTGCCAACTTTGGTCGCAATAACCGCAGTCTTTCGAGCTCTTAACTCGACTGCAGCATTTTTGTGCATTACACATACGCCAGGTGTGCCCAATGTTGTGTCTAGCTTACCTTGGAGCTCAGCTATATTTTGTTGTTGTTGTTGTATCTGTTTCTTTTAGTTTGTTAGTTGGAGGAAAGGTGTAACGAATGAAACTCGTATGACAAATAGCCTGCGGCTTATATACAATGCTGAGAAGCTGTCATTGTCTAGATTCGTGTTGTTTGTTTTTAGCCCTTCTTCTTTTTTAGCATTTCTTTTTAACTTGTCTTCTCGGTATTCCATGCAGTTGTTATACACTGTATTCGTAGCAATAAGGATATTTGCGTAACGTATGTAACAGATAGAAGAAAGCGTAGAAGAAAAAGAAAATGGAGTCCTGTCTTCATCCGCCCCGTTGGACAGCTAAATCTCAGATACTATAAGACTTAAGAGATTTGGAAACGGCTCACACGTACAAATTTAAGTTTTGACAGGAAGAAATTATAAAAACCGATCTAAAGACTTTAAAAATTTTGTTATATCGCTCTGGTACAAAGTACATTTCCGTTGTATGAAGAGACATAAAACTCAATGAACCTGTAGATATGCAAATTATTAGTTAGGTACAAAAGATGTATGTGTAGATGTATTTCAAGTGATCAACTCCCGAGACTAAATCCTGAGATTCGAACTTTCACTGGCACAATGTTGAGAAGATTAGCATTGGAGTTCTCATGTAGAGAACCTTTTATTCGAAAACGATTTCCACCGTCTCAGTGCAGATTTTTAACTCTCACCAGATAAAACCAAGTACTCAATACCTTTGTCGTGATCCACTGGAGAGATTTCGGGTTCGACATACTCACTCTACCGAAAAAAATTAATTTCTCCTAATTTGAAAACTGGCTTCACAGCAGTGGCTGGATCGCACTGAGTTTTAAGATTCGGATCTCGTCTTAAAGATTACGAAAAATCGGGCATGAAAGTCGTATTAGCCAGCTCTGGTGATATATATGCAGGATCGCAGTAGAAGTAGAAGTTCAGCTCGGCAGATAGTTCATCGACGCTGTGAATACATCCGCAGAGAAATATCGATCCAAGTAGGTATGAAGACTGCTGGATATCCTTGAGTGGTCTGAAGTATTCTGGTAAAAATTAGCGATTTGTTAGAACATTACCTTCCAGTCGATGACACGCTATCGGACCATGTTAAGGTGACTTCGTTAGCTGCCTGAAAATTGTTGCCCGTTGATCTCGTCGACATACAGATCTCCCGGCAGGATGGCACTCGGGTTCGCATTGCCAATGAATCGATGGCTCTATTGTGCTGGTCAACTTGGCTGATCGCTTGAATTGCACGTACGGGACCCGTACCTTGGCCACAAGTTCGTGCGATATCACACCGCTCGACTTTTGTCGATTGAAGTTACGCTAAGAGTGCGATAAGTTTACTACGAAGCCAGTCGACGATTCTATGCTTTGGAAACCAACATTACTTGTGATATGGGCCAAATCGCCAGTCGGAAATGCTTGTAACGAGTCATGGAAATTGGACCATCAGAATGGACTCTGAAATGGAACTGCGGCCAATCATTTGAACGAGCTTATTTTTAAAAAATAAAATGACCTTTATTAGTATCGAAATTCACTAAATATATTGATCCCTGAGCATTGCCATGCATGACACATTTCCATTTGTCCTGAATCATCGTAAAAAAAGGTGACTTCAATGAATCACCCAATATATCTTGCATGAGTATACAAGTTCATCAGCTGGACATTCCTTGATATGTATAGCCGTATGAGCCTGATTCCAGTTAGGGTATTCCCAAGTCACTCACCACTTAGAAAGTTTCACATTTTTGTAGTTGCTATTGCTTGGGTTTGTTTTAACTACTTGTTGTTGTTTGTTCCATGTGCGTTTTCTTTTCGTTTCGCATTTGGTTTTCCCAGCAACTTTGTTGTTTTGTCAGTTCACAATGTACATAGTTGCTTGATGTGCCACAAAAATACCCCAAGGCTGTTGATTGGCATAGAAAAAATGTAACATGTGGTTTACTTAAACTTTTAAAAGAGTGCCAAGGCTATGTGCAGTGGGGCTTGGTGTGAAGGCAATTAGGAATCTAAAAAAAAATGCATGAGATGCAGATCGAGCTAAACTAACAGCATCAAGTTAAAAATGGCGGTAATTGGAAGAATTTTCAATTTTCTTAACCTAACATTGTTGCTTCTATCAAATAGTCATAAGTAAAAAAAAAAATATGGATTGCTAAACATTTTTAAAACTTCTGTACTTCCTAACCTCCCCGAAATCAGTATTTGCGAAATTAAAAATAAATTGAACAAAGTTGATTTATTTTTTGTATACTTGCAAGTGAATTGAATTGAGCTTTAAATAATTCCAAGTAGGAGTATTGTGAGTTTCTTCTAGGGATGTGTGAAACCGATCCGATACTTTGAATACCGAGAATATCGAACTCGATACTGAATATGCAATACCGATATTTTAGCTCTCGATTAATCATCGTTAGGATACCAATTTAACATTTACCGCTTGCAATTTATTTTGCAAAAAGTCCCTTTATGGTGGTGATATGTGATATTCTGGCTTGTTCCAAAATACAGCAAAATAATCGCAGTAAGTCAAATGAAGCACTGCCTGCCCACCGCTGCACAATTTATTATGAACATAATAACATTTTGATTTCTTTGTTGAGCAATCGCCTCCATTATACTGCATAATTCGAATCTTCTATTAAGATTTTAGTCCTTTTATGTAGCGGTGGACTCGATACCGTTTACCGTCTCTTATTGATTTGTGAAGAAACTCCATATATGATTATGGTGACAGTTTATATGTGATTTTCATATATCTTGACCATACTATCCCCTATGTCGTTATTAGCTACAATTTAGTATTTCTCCTGCATAAATTTAGGCAAAACATTGTGACAAGTAAGATCAATTCGCTTCTTGGGGAAACACCATATAGTATCTAGCCTGGGAGTTGGAGAAAACCGTTGAATTTCAAGTCAAAAACAAGTCCAAATCAACATTCTTAATTCTAAGTATAATAAAAAAACTTAAATTTTCGAAACTATGAATGTAACAAATATAATTCTCCTCAAAAAATATAAACGACAAATGAGTTTTGTGACTGACGCGGTCTTCGACCTCAACTATGGATTTACCATGTGCGCTTCTTGGCAGATTCTGGGAACAAGCTCGCTGTCAGGTTCACCAAGTACTAATATGATAGATATTAAAGCTAAAAATGTTTAAGTGAATGAGCCGATCAGTTTCACTTACGTCTCACGGTGAGTATCTATAACCAGATGTGTAATTACAAGCATCTTCTTCTATAAATGGCTAAGGAAACACTTACGGCAATTAATTAAAAGTGAGCATGACTTGCAAAGTTGTAATCCAGCTCCAGAACTCTCCGAGTTATCAGTTCTCAAGAATCATACGCAGGAATCCGACATAAATAAGATTAATTCGTTTATTCAATCGATACCATGGCCTCAAGGAGGTTCTAGGGGAATAGGAATTCTGCCCAAGCATGACGTTATCAGTTCTACTAGCTAACTTTCTAATATCTTCGATATTATTTATCGCAGTTCAATTTTTCACATTTTTATCACAGTGCATTAATTTTTATAAAGATTACATTATTCAAATTAAGATAAAAACAAACAAATTTGGAACAAATTTTCTTGAATTTGTTTTAAAAATATTTTCACGTTGCTTTTCAAGTATTTCACGTCACTATTTTTTATGAAGCTCTATATTTATTGAAAATCAATCAAAAAGATGTTACTTATACTTAAGCCATGTACCCTGGGCTCGATATTTTTTATGTTAACACCCATCCTTAGTTACAGGGTGCGCCATTTGAATGTAGTCGATGGAAATATTAAATAACTTTGACAGATTTTAACCGATTGACGTCGTCGAATACATTTTGGAAGGTTATTGCATTACAATTTTAACCATGAATCGATTCACGCCCAAAGAACGCCGGAAATAACGTTATTCGAGTGAGTGAATCAGAGCCCGATTTTTGAGAGCGAATTTTAATGCTGATAGGTCCATTTCACGCTATCTGGCACTGTAAATAAACAAACTGTACATTTGGCAAAGAAAATTCTCATACTATCCATCAAACTCCACTGCATGATCAGAAAGTAATGTTTGGACCGATGTCTGCTTCAATATTTCCATCGACCACATTCGAAATGGCGCACCATGTATATAATGTATTCATTTAAGAATTACTGGACCTTAAACATATTGCAAAACAAATGCATTTTTTGCGTATAGATTCTCATTTGCATAGTATGTCATCTTGCCAGATTTGTGCTTATACTCATAAGATCTATGCGAGTGACTATATGATAATTCAGCCTAACAATTAAAAATGATCTGTACGTATTGTCGCGGCGCATGGCGACTATATGGATTTTGATATGAACTTCAAGTCAAAAACAAGTCCAAATCAAAATCCATAAATAAATACTAAGTTTAAATATAATCAAAAAACCAAAAAAATTTTCAAACTGTGAACGTAACAAATATATTTCTGTTCAAAAAAATAAACAATAATTAATTTTATTTAGCAGCATCAAACAAATTATGGATTTATCCAGAGCATTGTAAGGCAGACAGGATTCCGATGAGAATGAGATCACTATAGATTCACCAAGTATTAAAATATATATATTTAAACTAAAAATGTTTAAGTAAATGAGCCATCAATTCACTTACGTCTTACGGGGAGTGCTATAACCAGAATTTGTCTAAAAAATCAATCCGTTTTTTTTTTGTATATATGTATAAATTGCAAATAACAAATAAAATTGTTAATTAACAAAAAAAAATTATTTTCCAAACTTAAAAATATATTTATCATTCTTACTGAGTTAAATCGAAATATTTGAAAACAATCGCAGGATATTTAAAACTAACTTTAAGATTGAAAAAAAAATCAATCATCATTTTCATATACTTATAAAATTTGCAAATTGTCATCTGACAGATTGCATAGTTAAAAAATAAAATTTATTTTTTAAACTAAATAATAAATTTATCATCCTTACTGTGTTAAATCAAAATATTGAAAAAATGTGCAGTTGTCATATGACAGATTGCAAATAGAAATGCATGATAACCAAAAAAAAATTATTATTTTTTAAACTATAAAATAAATTTATCATTTTTACTAAGCCAAGCCGCGATATTAAACAAAATAGATATTTAAAACTTAATTAAAATCTTTTAATAAAAGATCAATCATTTTTATATTTTTTTTTTTATCTTAAAATATGCTGATTGTCATCCGATAGATTGCAAATGAAAATGTATGATTAAAAAAAATATATTTTCTAAGCTAAAACATACAAAAATAACATAGATTTGACTCGCGGTATTTTTAATTACTCATTTTATTAGTAGAAAAAAAATCAATCCAAATATTTGTATTTCACTTTTATTTTTATAAAAAAAAAAATCACACAAACATTTATATTTCAATATTTCATAAAAGTACATTTCAAAGTTTGGTTCCATCAATACATAGAATGATAAACTTCATTAAACTTTAGAACTGAATTTGAAAATAGTTCTCACCTTACGATTTAAATAAGACAACTTATTTTACTAAATTACAAATAAGAACCATCAATTAACCGAAAATAAAAAAATTAGCTTTTAAAATATAAATCTAATCTAACTATACATCATCTTACAATTACGTATACGTAATATGCTTAGACGCAGCTTTTGGATAACGTATACGTAATGGCAAAGATGTATGGAGCTTTTTTCTGTTTCAAAGGCGCTTGTCTTTTTCTTTAAGATTGTTTCTATTACAAGATGATATGATATATGTTATGCATTTGTATATATAACTGAGCTTATGTAACTCGCCTATTTGTAGGCTTCAAAATGTTCGATTGGCTGCACGGATGAAAATTGAAATTAGCCATGAGTAAAAGACAAGCTGCTCAACAAGCTGTCAATGGCAGCACGCAAATTGCAACATGGCAGCAAACAAAACAAACTGCCATATATGCAACACTCACACACACACTCACACACACACTCTCGCAATGGCGTCCATTTTGGCTGTCAGCTGCCATGGAAAATCGGCTAAATGCAAATTGCGTAGCATGCCGCAGGGCGCAACAAGATGACGCATTGCGTACGTCATGTCTGTCATGTCTGTCCTGTGTATGACAGCGCATTCCGTTTAAATAAATTTTACAGCTGACAAACAAACATTTAAGAAATGCATGAGGACAGAGTTTGGCCAGCCGGACTGCCAACTCGTTTGGCAAATGACAGCGTTGATGGACAGCTTGTGTAATACTAGGCATTTCCAGAGAGAGAGAGTGCAGAGAGAGAGTGACATTTACAGTTGCAGCTACAGTTAAATTTACACACTGACAGTTGCAGAAATCATTTTTGGGGCAACTCTCTAACTGTAAACATAAAACGCGTTACAAAATGGCCGCTGTCACATTGATATGCAAATGAGTGAGAAAAACTTGACTGCAATTAAAAGCTAAATGCAATGCGATAGCTGCAACTTTTGCAATTTAATTGGCCCAGAGCACACACACACACGCAGCCAAAACCGCGAGATATCTAGCGAATTTACTGTTATTGCAGCGATTCCAGAGTGCAGCTCATAACTCTAAAGTGGGTGGAGTGGGGGTTACTCCTACACTGCGCTCACCCACCCACACACGTTGAGAGCTCTTCAAACAATGCGACTCCTCGGCGGCTGCACAATTAGCACTTCAGCGCAGCGGAAGCGACGGGGGAAACGGCAAATGTGAAATAATATTGCCAAGTGCTGCAGCCCTGGTACAAACAATGACTGCGACGACGACGACAGCGACGATGACGCACACTGGCAAACGGAAATGTTACTGGGAATTATTTAATTTGCAAAACTACAACAACTACAACTCTCAGTGCTCCCACTCCCACACTCTCACCCTCCCTCCCTCCCGATTATGTCTCCAGAACTCATTGTTTTATGCTGGCCCGACAACTGCATTGTTTGAAGTGCCTCGCAGCGCACCGGGAGCGCATTTTGTCTATTGTCTCTCTACATAATTGTTATGATAACTGCTGGAGCAGCATGGCTGGCAACAGTGATGCCATAATGGCAGCCAGGGAGTAACTTAAGTAAATGTCAAAATGGCGCAAAGCTGGCGGAAAGAGTTGAACGATCTGCTAGCACTACGCAGTGTAGGAGTGAGGGAGTCATCTCAAAAGGCTGCCAACGAGTGGCTTAACAAGGATGCGTAAAAGACTTTTAAAAAGTCAAAGTGTGCTTCTTCGATTTTTGTATGTGCTGTCAAACCGAGATAAGAAAATATTATAGGAGAAAGGCGTGTAAGTTCACAGGGCTTCTAAGTTGGTTAAGCTGGTCGATTTTAATGATCCAGCAAATACGTCGTAAAAAATTTTAATGGGTTTTTGATGCGAACGGACTCAAAAACGCAGGGTGATAAAATATACAATTTTTTTTAAGATATCGGATAATAAAAGAAATTATTTTTGATTACGCTTAAAATCTACACAAAAATTAAAACTTAAGATTAGGTAAAAATTTAAGTTTTTTAGACCCCATCTTTTCCAGAAAAAGCTATATCACCGAAAGCGTTGTCATGACTCACCCAAGCTAAAATTAAAAAAATTTGTTTAGGTTAGGTTAGGTTACACCGGTTGACCCGTGGGGAGAGTCACACGTAGACTGCATAGTCCTTAGTGGAATCGGAGGATGCTGCTGGTTTACAATGCACGTTAGACGTCGAGTATGCGTGTATATTTGGTGCTTTTGAGGTCCCTGTCAGCTGCCTCTTCCAGTGTATGGATGTGAATTTCTCTGTGTCTCGCCACCATACCAGAACTCCGTAGAGTAGTACTAGCCGCACGACTCATATGAAGATCCAGTACATTAGTCTTGACAGACCCCAAGTACTACTCAGCATCTTCTGCGATGCATCCAGTGTATTTGTGGCTTTCTTCACCCTCTCCTCAACATTGGGTTTCCAGCTCAGCTTGCTGTCTAGTACAATTTCTCACACTCTTTTTAGGCTTGAGCGGGTTGCTTTTTATTGACGGCGGGTCCATCGCGTTACCTTGTATCTTTTGGTGAAGAGAATTAGGTCCGTCTTTTCCACGTTGATACTAAGTCTAATTCTCATAGGACATTTGGCCACGATCCTTGGGGCCTTCCTTTTAAATTTATGCAAAGTGTCGTTTACCACTAGATTCCATATTAAGGATAACAGTACTCCTCCTTGCGGCGTGCCACTGTGCGCCTCTTTTATCACGCTCGTTGTTCCCCATTCAGGCCCATTAGGCTTTGCATCCAGGAATATATAGCCTCGTGAGATACCTTTAGTCTGAGGCTTCGCAATATGGCTTCCGTGGATACGTTGTTGAATGCACCTAAGATAAACAGGAACGCTCCCAGGGTGTAATCCTTTTGTTGTGGGGCTTTATCGATGGAGGACTTCATCGCGCAGGGTTGTAGTATTTTATGCCTGCTGCCAGGCAACTCTGGCAGTACCAGACTTGGAAATCCGGATACTGCTGGGTTATTGCCTCAGCTGCACCGTGCACTGGCCCGAGCGTCAAGGGAGCACAAATGGCTGACTCTGGTGCTTCAGCTAGTACAGTCCTTTTGGAGGGTTCAGCCAGAGGATTTTCGCCACCGAAAAAAGGAATCTTTTTATTTTGAAAAGATATTATGCTCATTCCCCCGCAACTATTTTCTAGCCATTATTTTAAAACTCTCTAAGCAGCTAGATAAAACTCGCTACATAACTTAATTTTTTGATTACTTATCCATAGTGCAAGTATTTACAAATCAGCAAAAATTACAAAATTAATTCTTTCTTTAATTTTTTTAATTGTTTATAGAAATTATTACAAAAATGTCGGGAGAAGACAGGGCAATGAAATCGTATAGCAACTATTTCTTGACTAAATTATACAGGCCCAACAATCGACTGTACTTATAATAAAGCAGCTTCATATCAAGTATACGTCATTGCCGTCATTTACTTAAAACCAAATGTCATATCAAAATACCATTATTTCAGTGGTATCAACAACTTATTGTCATTTTGACACTTGCCTTATGCCACAACGTCTAGTGGCAAACCACGCCGCCATGTTTTTGCAGCATATGCGGCATATTTGTTCGCCATATTGAGCGCCATTTTAAAGAAACAACTACAATGATAGCTTATGTTGTGGTTTTCATTTTCAAAATGCATTTTTACAAAATTTTAGTACCTCTACGCAAAGCTTAGGTGACCTTTAAGAGCTCTACGTAGTGTCTACGTCTAAGTCTAGTCTACCTGCAACAGTTATCAGATGCAGACAGTCTGCAATAAATAGCTTCCAAAAAAAAAGGTCTATCATGTGGTTGACATTGGCATTGGTCTCAGCTGGTTAGGAAAAAATAGCTATAAGCCAAGTTTTTTTTTTGGTTTGTTTTTGGAGCTGCCAAAGCTACGCCGCGGTTTGACAGTTTCGAAAACCCCAATGACAAGTTAATGAAAGTCTGGTAACGCGCTGATAGCCACATAAGTCAAAACGGAAACAGACTTCAGCCAAGGATTCAGGAATTTTGTATACACTCTAAGGCAAGGGCTGGAGAGGGTTTAGATTTGAAAAATATATAGCAAAGTTTAGGTAAACGCCCAAAAATTAATAGTATATAAATAAATAGCTTTATACAGACAAATAAATATACCCAAGTTATAAATTGAAACTACCTTCTGTTAATTTATAAACAAAAATTACTTCCTTTTTTAAATAAAAATTTGAAATCTTGTCTTCAAGCCTTTTGTGGAGTCCGTTCTTCTTCAATTTACAAATATTTCTGTGAATTCAATGTTTGTATTGGATCAAATTAGAGTTTAAGTAGAAATCATTGATTAACTCTACTACTTATTAAATTGAAAAATAAAAATCCAAAACTCCTTATAGTAATATTTTCTCCTGACTTTTTCTTACTCTTTTTTAATTCAGCTCCGTTTTCTTTTAATTTATATTTTCAATTTCTTTACACTTCTTTTGGGTCTCCTGAAATCCGTCCTGTCACTTATTTTAAAGCTCTTTTACTTTAAAAGATCTTCCTTGATATATCTTAAATTTTCAGTTCGAAATGTTTTAAAACTTTAAAGATAAATCCAAATATTAACTTATTTTCCTGCATTGAACAAAAAACAGAACAGTTTAATTTTCTTTGTAAACTCGGTAGTGATAAAATTAATAAACTTTTATTTTGTTTATTCGGGTCTTAAGCGCTTGACACCCAAGGATATAATTATGAGAAAAGTTTTCTTACTGAAACAAATTGTTTGAATTTCCATTAGCAAATGTTTGACAGATGTTTGTGCTTTTTTAGTGACCATAAAGTTTCTACGTTTTAAAACGTAAAGATTCTGCTTTGAAATATTATTTCCAAAATGGCTGCCAAATAAAATGGAAGCACAGAATAATTGATACAACCTCGAAGAAGTTTCTACTTATTAATGTAAAATTAATTATGTTAACTTTTAAAATATTTAATAATTAAAACAAGATTTTATTTTATATTTTTACCTCAATTTAAGCAAAAAATAGCATTGCTTATTAAAAACACAAAAAAATATTAAAAATACTTTTTTTTTTAATTACAAGGAAGTTTTTTCAAATTTGGCCGAAAAGAATTTTCCGATTTAAAACCCGGAATTGATTGTTAAATGCGAATTTGGTTGTACAATAATTGGATTTAGTTATCTCGACGAAATTCAAAATGGCGTTGCTTTTGTCTGCGTTGCACGCAGAACATTGTCCCAGAATTTCTGTTCTCCACTCCAAGATGCTCTATTTTCAAAGATATTGATCGCATCGAAAAATCCTTTCGAACACATATTCTACCAATATGTAGTTTTAAATTTTTATATAAAAAAATCGATTTTCTCGATGAATTTAAAAGAAGAAGCTTGCCTTAAAAGAATAGCTCAAAGTACATCAAAGGGTTTAATAGAGTTCACCAGATTGCATAACACCAGTACTGGACTTCAAGAAGAGGTTCGACGTCAGATACCCGAAGCGAAAGGAGTGGGACATGAACAGGGTAATGAGAGCAGACGCAGCTGTAATCTATACTGACGGATCCAAGATGGATCGCGGTGTAGGAGCAGGGGTCTACTCGGACGAACTCGAAGTATCTCTCTCCAAGGCAGCAGAAACAGCATCTTCCAGGCGGAAGTCTTTGGCATCAGAGAAGCATGTAAGGTGTTGAATAATCATCCGAGTCAGCTGGCGGAGGTATGTATATTCTCCCACAGTCAAGCAGCTTTGCTGGCGATCAAATCGCCAACCGTGAACTTAGAAATCATCAGACAATGCAAAGAAGATCTCAATGCCCTTGCAAGCAGAATGAACATCGCTCTCGTATGGGTTCCCGGACATAGGAACGTATATGGGAATGAAAAAGCTGATGAACTGGCGAGAAAAGGAGCATTAGATGGCGAAGCCGCGGAGGTAGCTGTCAAATACCCCCTCAGCGCTATCAAGAGAGAACTTCTTCTGCGAGCTCAGAACAAGGCTGAAACCAGATGGAAAAATATTGGCACTTGCAAGATTGCAAAGGAAATTTGGCCGCGATGCGACAAGCGTAGAACGGCCGAACTGCTAAGCAAGCCAACAACAATTATCTTCAGAATAGCATGGACAATAACCGGACATTGGCCGTTAGGAGACCATGCAAAGAAAATGGGCTGGCCCTACAACGTCAGATGCCGAAGCTGTGACCAGGTAAACACATAAGAGAGTGAGTATGTGAGTGCCCACGATTCGGGTCCTTACGCCACAGAGCACTAGGAAGCTTTGCGTTAGGTTAGCCTACGTGACTTGGCAGAAAAGAACATAGACGTCATCAGCAGGTTTATTAACGGATCGAGATGGTTTGAGTAAACCGAACAGCAGTGGTTCTCATAAGTGGTGTAACAAAATGGCGCATTAGCGCTAATTGAGTTTGAATATGTTGTCACTCAAACAGCACCCAAACCAACCAACCATTAATTAAGCATTATATTTTTATGATCAAATTAAATCTTATCAGTTGATACTGCTTAACTATTTGAAATTTTTTTGCACTTTTATATGGAACAAAGTAGCCTCTGAAATAATATCATAGCTTAAAGTTTTGTAAAAGGAAACTTACTTGACTTCCCAACTCACTCAAAATAAAATTTAGTAACTTATAAATAATATTTCTCGCTCCCAGCTATGAGTAAGTCAAAAAACGCAAATCCGACGATGATGATCGTTCGGAAGATGGAAAAAAGTCACGTTTAGGAGTCACGCCAGATTTTCGTAATGATTTGCTATGTAAAGCATGCCAGGAACTGCCGGATCCTTACACTTTTCACCAATGCATCCAAGGACATTTAATATGCGACAACTGTTTCGCACGCATTTTGGTACGGGCTAGAATAACAAAGAGAGCAGCCATTTGCCCCACCTGTTCTCACATCATGGGTATGCTTTTTACTACCAAAAATTATGTCCTATCAAAAGTGATACGGAAAATGAACACCAAATGTACCAAATGCAAATTGGATGTAGAATATGACTTTATGCCACAGCATCTGCAAGAGTGCAACAAAAGAGAGGTAAGCTGTGCTAATCTCTGCTTGGGTTGTCCTTGGCGTGGTCCTTACGATCTAAGTGCAGCACATCAGGAACTTTGTGAGTTTCCCAAAAAGTTAGCTAAGGATATTTTACCTGCGCTCAAAGCTGTTGAAAATCCCAGCAGAAATGCTGAAATACTCCTGATCTATTGGGCTATGACTAACAATCAAATTTTCCGGAAAAATATTTTGCTAAATTTTGCTGACTACTCAACTGAAGATATTTGCACCAAACTTTACTCCAGTTCATTTCTGGCATTTAATGAGTATTGGCGCCTGTGCCTTTCGATAGATCTTAACGAAAACCGAGATATTACACAGCTTAAGTATTGTTTAAAAGTCGAATCGTATCCCGAGCGGAGCATGGATGTGACTTATGTTGCTATGATACCAAAAAACCAATACTCTAAGAAGGAGTTGGAGCAACATACACAAAGCTTCAATGAAAAAGGTGATAGCAGCGATTATCGATTACTACCGATTGTTTCAACAGATGAAGCCTATCGTTTATTGGCCAAATTTCCGATTTTTATACGCTTATGTATGTCTCTGAACATTTAAATTAGTTACTTGTAAATGTTCTACAAATTCTTGTTTGGCTTTAAATATAAAGATTTTTGTTAAGCATACGACTAGTATGCCGTTCTATATATTATAATAAATGTGTTTTTCTTCCTTTCTATCAAAACTCACATACCCCACTGTAGCGTATTTTGTAAACTGTTTTGCATAATGATTTAATTTAAGGCCAGCCAATGTGCAAGGCCATTTGGAGTTGCCAACAGAAAATTAAAAGCCATTTGCCAGCCATTGGCAAAAGCCATAACATAACTGACATGCTAATTAATGTTAACGGAAATTTTAATTAGAAATGGAACACAGAGGCTATATAAGGGCAGCGGAAGTGCACCCTCCCCAAACTCTCCAGCTCTAACTAAATAACTTTTGTTTGATATGATTATAACTTTGTACCACAAATTCCACAAAAGTTCTCAACTAAGTCACCCCTCAAAACATGTGTGTTGGGACGTCTGTGTGTGGAAAGTCTGGGCACGAGAAGAATCTTGACTGTTTGCATAAAACTTTTGCCAGCCAGATAGTTTATAATTTAGGGCTCAAAATACCGACGACGATGGCTACACACCGTGTTAAGACACAAATCATTATGGCCATGATTGTGTGCACTAGCGTTTTGGTTTCAAAAAAGGCTAAAACACAACAAAACAAATGAAATAGCGCCGGCGAGTGAATGAAGCCAGGGCCAAAGTCAAATCCTTTTTAGCGCCATAAATTAACTTCATTTCCGTGCCAGACGCAACACGACAGCCAGCAAGCGTATGTGGTATTTTTTTTGGACGCGATTTTCGAGGCGGAAACGGAGAGCGGGTGCATTGAATAGTGAGAGTGTGTGTGTTGGCCAAATGAGCGAATGAGAGCAGGAGGAAGTAACAGGACACACTACGTAGACTCATACATTACCAGACATTACAAAAAATTTCTAACGTTTGGGTGAGTTGGTTGATTTCAGTTTAGGGGGACAGCAAAATTTAGCGAAAGGGATTTTTTTAGCTTGAGTTATTTCGAAAATTCTTCGAAAGGGTTTAGGTTAGGTTGAGTAGGCAGTTCAGTCAGTGATTGAGATCACCCTGAGACCATGAGCACCATTTTATTGCCTAATTGTTAGAGAAAGAGAAAAGCAATTGAAGAAAGTGACGGATTGTGGAGGAGAATCCAAAACTGTATGGTATCCCTATTCGCCTAAGTTCATCTTGTTGCAGAACCGTTTTAAGGATTTGACAAGGCATCCAGATCCGCATTAGCACGTAGGCTAGACTATCCAGATCCTCAAAGAATGGTTTACGCAGAAACTGGATTCGTCTTCTAATAAGCGTCGGGCAGTCGCATAGCAGGTGTTGGATACTTTCTGGGTCTACCTCATCTTCACAGCTGCGAAATAGTGATGGGGAACATGCTGCCTCTCAGCCATATGGCCTATGGTGCAGTGCCCCGATACAACTACCCACCAGCATACAGGTCCTGTTTTTATGGAAGCGCAGGAGTTCAGATGTCCGCTTTGAATTATAGCTTGGCCAGAGTTCACGAGAGATCCGTCAACCAGACACAGTGTCCCATTCTCTTTCCGCCAGAGCTCTGGCCACCTTCTTGATTTGCAATACGACGTCCTGTAATAGTCCCAAATCAAATGGGTAATTTGCAAATCATTTTGATGCAGCAATTTTTTAAACTCCAATGCAAAATTTTAGAATATTTTTTTGGCTTTTGGAACAGTTTGGTATAATTATTTATTTTATATCTGGGTATACACCAGGGGGAAGCAAGAAAATAAATCTACATGCAAAAGTATTATGATGACGTCACAGAAACACAATTAGCCCAATGGAAACTATCTAAAGAGATAAAACTCACTCGAAACACTTTTTGAACCTTAAGTCAACCATTCGAATCCGCAAACTAAGCACAGCAATCACGTTATTTGCGCCGTTCAGTGCAAAAGGTGCTATATGAAAAGCTCAACCGATTTTGATCAAAATTGGTACAGTGCTTAAGAAGGCCAAAAAACTTTTTAAATTATATCTTTATAAACAAACCAATTATCCATTTAAAACTTTAGGTTGTGAGAAAAAATTATATTTTTGTACTTCTTTCAAAAATTCCCGCCAATTCCATAATTTTTCTACGATTTGGACTATTTTTTGAACAACCACTAATTTTTTATAATCGATGAAACTTTACGAGCCATGAATAAAACCGTACGAATAATTTTTTTAATTTTTAAATTTTTGTTGGTAATACAATTTTTGCAAAAATTTCCTGAAAATTACGAAAAATTACCTATAAAAGGATAAATTACGACCATATCGTAAATTTTCAAACATATGTTCCAAGTATAATCGATAAGTTATTCAATTATCGATAGCTTGTTAAAACAATAATAATCAAAATCACTTTAATGCAACCAGAGATATTTACATGTAAGTAGATATTTTTTTTTCCCCTCAATTTCACCAAAGCGACTTTTTCACGTGTTTTGAAACCGAAAGAAACTCTTTCTTGAAACTCTTGCAAGCGTAACTAAAAGGAATCGGCAAAATAGGTTAAATATTACAACTACTTTATTATATACTGAAATAAATTTTGTAATATTCTTCGATATTTTCAGATTCTATTTATACTTATTTTACTAAAAACATAAATTTTTTTGTGAATTAACCAAAAATATTGTATGCAGGACTCAAACCGAATTTGTGTACTATCTTGATCAAAATATTCCCGGAATCACTGATGATTTCAATTTCATGATGATTGCCATTCTCAGTCACCCAATTTAATGTCTCTATTTTCTCCTTAGAGCTGGTTCCGAAAGTCCTCAATTTCATGCAAAAAAAACGGATGACACATGATTTCCTAAATCGTTAGCTTAAAAACGGAATGAACCACATAATCACCCTACCACCTAACAACTACTAAATTCAACAGATTTTTTTTCCTGGGAGCTTTCTCTATTCGGTCGACTCAAAAAACCGCTCCATAGAACGCATTACAGCGCCAAAGATGAGGTCATGGAAAAATCGTGTATGACTCTGATGCCGATGCCAAGCGCTTGCAAAAATGCGTTGCAATCGAAGGGGAATTCTTAGAAGGGGACAATATAGATTTATATATAATATAGAATTCTCCGAATAAATTCCGGCAACTTTTTAATCCAAATTTTCCTTTTAAAAGGAATCATAGTCGTGTATAATTTTTGTCGAAATGTACAAAGCTGTCCTAACAATGAGCGGGGGTATAAGAGTAGTTGACGAAATCAAAAAATTCGGATTTAAGAGCACTCAAGAACGAAGAGTCCGTATGAAATATTTGGTTTTTTTTTTCGTTTTCCGGAGCACGGTACAATATAAAATAAAAATTTTAGCTTCCATCCAGTTCGCATTTTCAATACAGCAAATTAATAATTGAATTATTATGTTACAGGAAATACCAATTATTTTTTATTATTGCCACGACTCCGAAAGGTCCTGAAAGGCCCATAGATTTGAAAAAAGCTGTTTAAAATATTTAAATTCTTTGAAAAATAGGAATGCGACCCGAACTATGCTTTGAAATGCCCTGTTAAGAGGTATTTGTTTTTTTATTTATTTCTTAGTTTTATAAGTTAAAAAAAAATAGTTCACCTTAAAAATATTCATTTTCAACATCTCCAAATTTACATACTTTTTAAAAGTTGCTTTACATTTTTTATGCTATTTAATAAAAAAAATTTATTTAAAATTTAATTTGACTAAACATAAAACCTTAATTAAATGAAAATCGATTCAATCTTAGCTTCTTTATTATTTCAACGTGAAGAGATTGAATTTCTGTTAGTTTTAATTTGCCATAAATGCTAACAAAATAGCCTAAAAGGAAGTGAGAAAATCTAACAATAAATTCCAAGAAAATCAATGTTGGTTTCCACATAAAAACATAGGATCAGATACACATATAGCCAGGCATACAGTTGCCACTCGATTATGCTTAACGGCAAAGCCAAATGAACTTCCTGTTTTCAACGTATACGTGGCGTATACGTCATATTTGTAGAAAGCACGTAACGCACATTTCCAAAATACATACACACACACACACACACTGACATGCACAGACTATGAAATGCCTTTACACATATTTGCATGCTATAAATGCGACAACATGCACACGCATACATATACACAAAAAAATGTGATACTATCGTGGGGATAGACGACAGTGGGATACACTGTAATATTTTTTGAAATTAAGTATTTTGCTGTATATCTTAATAAGGTTAAGTAAAGGATGTTATCGTAATCCTTATTGTAGAAGTTTTTTACTGGAAAATTGTTTTTTTTTAAGTACAACACTTTAGGCGGCGTTTGAACTTCGAAAGGAGTAACCTTGAAATTTTGTTAACACGAAATATGTTAGTTTTCCTGTGTATGGTTTGATTATTCTCAAATTATTGCAAAGCTATAGACACGAAGTTTTTGAATGTTAGGCTTGCGGTTAGGCCAAACAAAGTAAACCCCTAAAGGATTTGGATGTCATTCCAAAATTCAGCTCACAAGACTAAGATTTGTTTTATTGAATGTCTTGAAGTCGAAAGAGATAAGCTATAATGAGATGATCTAGATAATGGCTCAATTTAAAAAATTTCATCCAAAAAGTGATCTGCTCGTAGAAATTGATGAGTCAACGATATCTGCTGTATATAGTCAGAAGGAACTAGTTCTATCACTCGCTCTTCTGCCCATTCCAAACGTTGCCCAAATCTATAGTACCCCATGGCTACAGTGTATATAATACCGCACATATCGCATAGGTAGGCATTTACGGCAAACACCCACGGCGCCTACAACATGCCTACCGACATATTACGCAAATTCCATGCTCAATTTCAGATTTGAGCCAACGATGTTTCATACCTGAACAAAAGCCGGAACCGACCTACCCCCCAAACCAGATTTACAGGCAAGTTTGCGTGTCGCAATGATAAGGATTTTTTTTTGTTTTGTTGTAGAGCATAAATCTGCTTTGTATGCAATGCCAAAAGTTTTTACCAACTTTGGTAGTCAGAAGTTGCCAATACTTAAGTAGTAACTGTACAATTTCAAATCGAAGGAGGCTTCCTTGTAAATTAGGCAGATAATAGCAGCAAGGACAAACAAAAACAACAACTTGTCTAGAAGTAGATAACCAGATGTGTTTTAGACATTTATACCCAAATATACTATTCAGTTAATATGGTAAGCTTTTTGGCAAGCGACGTGTCAATGTGAAAATATAGCCATGTTGAGTTCTTTCAAGCGACATGAAAAATTTTATGTTCAGTCTTTAAGATTTTGGATTACAATATTTGGTTTGACTTTGTGACAAAGAAGACTTAGGGAGCTTCTTTAAAATCATGAAATTTGTCTGGATTCAATTTTAAATTAAGCTCAAGCTGAGGAAAAGAAACCGAATCTCACTAGTTTGAAGGTACGCCATACCATTTTGGAAACCGATGTCAGTTAACTTGAGAAGCTCTCAGGAACTGGACAGTGAAAACTCTTTCCGCAAATAAAATAAAATAAAATACTCTTCTCAATAAAATTAAAAATTTCGGGAGCTACTGGCTTGGCTAATCTTTCTGTCATCAAATAGATAGATCGATTGGAACTCTAATTACCAATTAATCTCTGCTTATACCTCTAGAGTGAGTCCAACATAATTCATTCATATCACATCCATATCCCATCCGTATCCCATCCATAACCATCCATATCCATCCATATCCCATCCATATCTTATCCATATTCTATCCATATGCCATGCATATCCCATCCGTATCCCATCCATATCCCATCCATATCCCATCCATATCCTATCCATATCCTATCTATATCCCATCCATATCCCATCCATATGCCATCTATATCCCATCTATATTCCATCCATATCTCATCCATATCATATCCATATCCCATCGTATTTTTAAAATGATGCCGTGGCTCGACATAGGACTATTTTGTATGAACCAATCCTAACGAACTAAGTAAAGCATAGCGATAAGTGTTATCGGCCAACCATCGTGGAATCATTCATAAACTAATGCTTCATGGAGGCACGGGGGTCTGGCAAAGCGTCACGATACCCAAAAACCATATGGAAAATTTTCAAAATTATTCCGTTACTGTGTCACAGGTGATCCCTTCTGGGGGGTCCATTTTGACGAAAATCAGCGTCACGTAATTTATAGACGATCTCCATGAAGATCTTCTTCCTATATTTAGATTTCCAGCTTATGTCAGCGCTTAAGTCTATTCCAATTATCAATAACGCTTCATGTTCTTCATGCCGGGATGTCCTGACTAGTACTGGCTTAATCTACAAAATCTTAATAAACGAGAAAACTTTTTTTTTAATAATTGCAAATTTTATCGAAATAGGATCAGTCAAAAGGAACGTTTAACTTGCGTTGCCAAGTACGTTAGGAGGCAAAAACAAAGCCAATCGTAAAAATAGGACTCGAAGAAATAAACGATAATATAATATATATATAATAATATTAATATATGGTACTTACATCAAATATATAGGGTAGTATGGGGGAAATCCGACTTAGCAGTTGTTTTAGCTAAAAAAGGAATAAGAATAGGAAATAAGAATATTATATTAATATGCATCAAATATGTAGAGTAAGATGGGGCAAATGCGACCTAGAAGTTGATTTTGGCTATAAAAGTAATAAGAATAAGAAAAAAAATAAAAATACTATATTAACATACATCAAATATATAGGGAACGATGGGGCAAATCTGACCTAGTAGCTGTTTTTGGATAAAAAAGGTATACGAATAAGAAATAAGAATATTATGTTAATATGCATCAAGTATATAGAGTAAGATGGGGCATACCCAACCTAGTAGTTATTTTTTTGGCTATAACAGGAATTATAATAAGGAATAAAAAATAAGAATATTATATTAACATACATCAAATATATAGGGTACGATGAGGCCTAGTAGTTGTTTTAGGATAAAAAAGGAATACGAATAAGAAATAAGAATATTATATTAATATGCATCAATTATATAGAGCACGATGGGGCAAATCCGACCAAGTTGTTGTTTTTGGCTATAAAGGGCTTCTTTGACATCGAATCAACTCGTCCGATATACCAAATATACGCTTTGACGCAACATTCTAGAACTAGTAATTTCTTCTAACAATTGTTAGTTTTTGAAATATGAACATTTTTTCAAAAAAAATCATTTTTGTCATTTTCATAAATACTGGGGCAAACCTGACCGGCTGCTTTTTTTTTGGCAGCGCTAATAGAGATTTTAGATAAAATTAAAAATAAAGTAGTTTAATCTCATCTCTCTCAAACCAAGCTTAGGGAACACTAGCTGATTTCCTCTAATCCTAAAGCTTAGGGAACACTAGCTGATTTCCTCTAATCCTTATAAATTTTTAAGATATTACCATTTAAAAAATATTAATTTTTATAAATGTTAAGGAATGCTAGGGCAAAATTTTAGTCTGGTCTCTCTGAACCCAACCTAAAGACACACTAGCTGATTTCTTCTGAAATTAATTTTAATAATTTTATAAGTGTTGGGGCAAACCCGACAGCCTATTTTTTTTGTTTTAGTTAAACTTTAAATAAAATTAAATATAAAATAGCTTAATGTGGTCTGTTTCTAACCAAGCTTAAGGCATATTAGCTGATTTCTTTTGACTATCATTAATTTTTGAGATATGACTATTTTAAAAAATATTGATTTTTGTCATTTTCATAAATGCAAACGACCGTCCATTTTATTGACTGAGTTAAACTTCAACTAACAATTATGACCATTATTAATTTTTAAGATATTCATAAAAGCTGGGGCAAACCCGCCCGCCTGGTCTCTCTCAAGCCAAGATTAGGGAGCATTAGCTGATTTACTCTGATCCTTATAAATTTTGGAGATATGACCATTTTTCAAACAAATTTATCTTTGCCATTTTCAGAAATGGTGGGGTAAGCCCGACCGCCAATTGTTTTGTTTGGACATTTAAATTTTTTTTGACTTTCAAAAATAGTGGGGTTAACTTTATAATAGTTTAATCTTCTCTCTACCAAGCCATTAAGGCACGCTTCAGAATTATTTTCTGAAATAAAGTGCTCTTAATTCTAGCTCCAGTTTTGTCATATACATAGCTCCCATTTATTTCTATTTTTCTGTCATAGATAACGTTCTCTGGCTCATAACTAATATCTGTATATTTGGGTTTCTGGGCCAGTTCATATATCATTTGTAGTGGCCACTCGAGCTTACATCAAACATTAGCAACTGCCTGATTTTGGCATTGACATATGCGTGCCACGCCCTTTCTGCTAGTGCCTCCGTTCATGGCCTAATGCGCGACAAGTCAAAAACATTCGCTTGCCTTATAGCCAAGAAACAAAATTGTATCCATAAGATACAACATAACATCCACACAGCTACTTCAGCCTGACTGACTTTTGTATTGCTACTTTGCACAATTTTCGTATCTATCACACTTGTAAAAACAAGCTGCCATAACAAAAACAGTTTTTGCTATCTTTACTTATTGTTTTTACAAGTATTAAGCTCGAAGAAATTGACTAAGGAGCATATTTTTCAATAAGGAAAATTGTTGGTATAAAAGCAATAAGAAAAAAGAACTTATCGAATTGGTTGGAGCACAAAGCAAATAAATTTTATGCTACAAGCAGCCAGGCTGCTTTTACACGTCCTACGACATTGACGTCAATCATACGCACTGTTGACGAACAAAGAATATATTGGCTCAACTTTTGCTGAATATTCAAGCACTACTTCAATAAGTTTTCCATCCACAACAACAACAAATGCAGCCGGAAGTGCAATATTCATTACAACAATTTATGCATATGTGTGTGTGGGTGTGAGTGTAGTTGTAAGTGTGAGTAAGTGTATCTGTGTGTGTGCACCAATGAAAAGAAAGCAAATTGCGAATGAAAATCAAAGCAGTAATAAAAAGCAATCGCCATCAACGTCATCATAATAAACGTCACATCAGCTGAATTTTAAATTGTATATATAGTGACAGACACTACGCGTCATTTGAATAGAACGATTAAAATATTTTTTTGTTTTAAAGATATTATTCAGTAATAGAACTTAACAATAATTATGGGATGTTAAGTAATTTGCAAATGAGGGATTTGTTTGAAATTAAACTTCTGATAAGGAATAAAACTCAGTATTTTATTTTATTTATTATTATTATTTCTAAGGACCGTGGCTAATGTATAATATATGTCTATAATTAATGAAGCTATATTTTTTAAGATTAATTTAGTTGGAATATTATGGATCCTAGCACAGATCCATGAAAACTTAGTATATCTTTTACATAGTAAAAATTATTTTATTTTAATTTTTTTAATTGGATTTTTAGTTTTTGCTCTGTTTGCGAAAAACTTATTTCGCTCTGTAACCTTAGATAGGGACTACGACATATTCTTTTTTATTATTTTTATATAGCTTTTATTCAAGTTATATTTTTAGTTAGTTTGGGTTATTTGGAATATTATGAAGAGATCCATGAAAAAAAACGCAATATATTTTTTTTTTAGTAAGAATTATTTTTTAAATTTTAGAATTGATTTTTAGTTTTGTTCTGTTCGCGAAGAAGAACTTATTTTGTTCTGAACCTTTGAAATAAGAAATATGACCTTCCCTATTTTATATTATCTTATATATAAAATTCTCGTGTCACAATGTTATGTTCCTTCTAAGCTTAGGATCTCACGAACGGCTGAACCGATTTGGCTAATTTTGGTCTTGAAATGTTCGTGGAAGTCCAAGGATTGTTTAGGGTTGAGAAAATATAACAAAATTGCGACGAAAATACTAAAAAGGACAATTTGATTTTCCAATACAATTTTTTTTTTTAATTTAGGTTGGCATTGTGTACATTGTCAGATTAACTAATATTTTTTAGTTAATTGTTTTGTCGAAAGGAAACACAAAAATTATGAACGATTCATGTTTTGATTTCTGTGTAAAATACATATGATCAGATCAATATTTGCACATAATGCCGCCAAAAAGACGTAACATTGGGAGACGTTCGCGTAGAACTCAATTGCAATCATCCCGAAGAACAGCTGAAGCTGAGGAACAACGTTTACAAAGGAATGAGTTGAATCGATTAAGAGAAGCAAGATCACATTTTGCTCATACATGCTCGAATGAGAATGAGACGAAATCGGGATTATCAGAATCAATCAGATGAAATCCATGCAGAACAGAATTTAATCCAAAGAACATTCAGGCAAATGCGCAATGCATCCAATCTGCACAGAGCTGCATTCGAATATAACAATACGACCGATTATAACATAGCTCGCGTCAATCTGTTGTAATTCGAACAATGAACAAGGTATGTGACCAGTGCCAAGCACTGAAATTTCCCAATGAAACAGCAGGCCTGCTTATTATCAAAAGCAGTGTATTCGGAGAGGTTCGCTGCTGGATGTATTCGGTAGAATGGCAGAAGAGAGGATTAGGGAGGACCGCATGAAATTGATGATGTGATATCGGCGGAAATGCCAGTTCAAACAAATGATCCAGAATTGTTCGAGGTTATCACAAAGAATATGATCCACGGACCATATGGTGTGCTCAACCCAACTTCACCATGCATGATCGACGGCAAATGCTTCAAAAGATATCCAAGGGCATTGACTTCGGACACTGTTACGGGCTACGATGGATACCCATTATATCGCCGTAGATCAACAGAAGACAATGGCAGATCAACCACAATCAAAGTGCAAAAACAAGAAATTGAAATTGACAATCGTTGGGTTGTTCCATTTTCGCCATTATTATCAAAAACGTATAAGGCCCACATTAAAGTAGAGTATTGCAACTCAGTAAAATCAATAAAATATATCTGCAAATACGTCAATAAGGGAAGCGATATGGCGATTTTGGGTGTGAGAGCCGACAATGTGAATGACGAAATTTCACAATATGAAATAGGATGTTGCATTAGCAGAAACGAGGCAATATGGCGAATTTTCTCATTCCAAATTCACCGTTGTCCATTTAGCAGTTCATCTAGAAAATAGTCAACGTGTTTCTAGACGAGCGAGCGGAGCGAGCGTGCCGAAGGCCGGCTAGTTTATATATATATTGTCTTTAAATTCTATATTATGGTGTACAATATTATGGATGTAGACATTCGAACATAGCACAGATCTATAAAAACTATATTGTCTATTTAGTAAATATAGTTTAAAATAAAAAACAGAAAAAGTTAGAAAAATTGGAAACAAAAAGATGCGGAACTATTTTTAGTTTTAAAAATGGATTATTTTATTGTTTTTTTTTTATTCTATTGATATTATATGAGTTGTCGTACAGTATAAACTGACCGACACTTCCATGAAAACTAGTTTTGTTTAATATATATAAATAGTTTATTTGAAGTTAAATTATTCAGTAGTATTTTGTTAAATTTTTCCAAAATTTTGATAAGTTTTTAATTATATATAGCGTAATCTAAGCAGAAAAGGCGATGCCTGTATCTCTTAAGGTATTTTAAATATAAATATCACACACTTTAAATTAACAAATTAAAACGAATATAAATTACAATTATATCTTATATATAAAATTCTCGTGTCACAATGTTATGTTCCTTTGAAGCTTATAGACTCACGAACGGCTGAACCGATTTGGCTAATTTTGGTCTTGAAATGTTCGTGGAAGTCCAAGGATTGTTTAAGGTTGAGAAAATATAACAAAATTGCGACGAAAATACTAAAAAGGACAATTTGATTTTCCAAAACAAAATTTTCTTTTAATTTAGGTTGGCATTGTGTACATTGTCAGATTAACTAATATTTTTAGTTAATTTTTTTTGTCGAAAGGAAACACAAAAATTATAAACGTTATAAATTTTATTTTATTGAAGCACACAAAATTTCATGAGAATCGGTCCAGCCGTTTCGGAGGAGTATGGTAACTAACATTGTGAAACTAGAATTTTATATATAAGAAGAAACTTATGTTTTACGTGCTATGGGTGTTCTTATGAACGAGTCGATGAATTTCAAATCCGATTTTTGCGTGTGTTAGAGGTCAATGCGGAGGTTTTAAGCCTATTGCGATGTGTTTGTGTGAATTGGTTCGTGAGATATACACATTTTTGTGAATATTGGTTTTTGTGTGAACATACTCCTCCGAAACGGCTTGACCGATTCTCATGAAATTTTGTGTGCTTCTTGGGCAGGTCTGAGAATCGGCCAACATCTATTTTTCATACCCCTAAGAGATAAGGGTTGCCACTCCTAACATTCCTGGCAAATCAAGTGAATTTAAAAACTCGGTAGGATAATTTACAATTTCATCAATTTTAGAAATTAATATTGATTTAGTTATTCCTTTCCAAGAAAGTTTTCTTAAGAAGAAAGGAATTCTGCGATTTTTGCTTACAATTCATGTTTTGATTTCTGTATAAAATACATATGATCAGATCAATATTTGCACATAATGCAATTTCGTGAATTCGCCACAAAAATAAATCATTGGAAGAAAATAAAGATCTAGACGAGCGAGCGAAGCGAGCGTGCCGGAGGCCGGCTAGTGTATTTATAGAAAATAAGGAAATCCAAAAATTTTTTTTTCATTTTTATTCACATTATAAATCTTTGATCCCATCGACATGATTATAAGTACGGGCATTCCAAAATAATAAAATACCAATATAAACTCAAAATAATCAATACTTTTAAATAAAATAAGCTTCTAACATCATCAATTTTCACATCACACAATTTCTATTCATATGACGCGCAGTGTACCTTTGCATTTGTGTGTGGGTCTGTCTCTTCTGTGTAAGCGAACTTTTGCATACAATTAAAGTAATTAAAATAAATGTTTTCAATCATAACAAGCGCCAAGTTTCACATGCACAATATTAAAATATCATCTCATCAATAAAAGCATTTTGAAATGATAATTATAATCAATTTTAACCACTTTTTTTTTGCTGGCATTTGTGGAAAATGCAAATCGAATGAAAATACATCAAAAATTGCTTACTCTGTTTATACTCTTAAATATACATTGGTTTAATGAATTATTTCGCCAAAGTTATTTTTATGAGTTTTTCCAAAAACGCAAAAATATTTCCATATAAAATATATAACATAAATTCATATAAATATATTGTGCGGTATTTGGCAGTTGACAGTGCGTAAGAATTGTATGTCGACAGTCAGTCGGTTTGTCACCTTTTTCGCTTTGTTTACGACTTTGACAATTGTGTGACCCAGGACCCTTGGGACATATTGTTAAATTTTTATGTCAAAGTGAATACTTTGAAGAAATATGCATAAAACCATAAAAAATGTGAAGAAGTAAGAAAAAAAAAAGGCTTTAGGATAAATGAAGATGGAAAAAATGCGGCTTATAGAAATTTAAGGTAATAAAACTCGACAGGTTTGAAGTAACCTTAGAAATAAGGAGTTAAATGAAGCGCTTGTGGCCTTAGCTGATCTTGAGCGAGTTTTAAAGCAACATTCTTATGGGAAGAAATATAAATTTGTATATACAAATATAATTTTTTTTAATAAAACTGAGTTTAAGGAGAAAGCTTGGGTAAAAGAATTGAATAAGCTTTGAAGTTGACATTTTTTATAAAAGAAACCATTTTTAAAATACGCCTATATGAACTGCCATTTCATATCCTTTAGAAGTTGCTCCCTTTAAAATCAGAAATCTCTTGTGTTCTCATTTCCAGGAATAACACAATAAATTTCAGATTTCAAAAGGGAGCATGCTTCTAAAGGATATGAAGATGGACTTTTCCTTAAATATCTTCTTATTGTCCATAACTTTTCAAAAACAAAATCTTTACATTAAATTCAACCTTTTTCTAAGAATTATAAAAAATTCCATCTTATTCATTAAAGTAATTGTTTTCTACTTTCATTTGCCTTACTCAAAATACATAAAAACAAATGTAACGTATCCGCTTTGCCCCACTTCCGGCACAAAATGGCGGCACGTCAGTTTACCGTACGAGTTGTTTATGAGAGCCGCCATTGCTGACATCTGATATTAATGTGCTGTTATGCGTGCTGTGTTGTTGTTTTTGTTGCTTTTGTCGACCGTGTAGTTATTGTCCTTCAGCAACTCGTTAAATTTCCATCAGTGTTTGTGCGCCATATTGGCCAGAAATGTCACAGGATCCAAAACTTTAAGCAATGAACTCTGATGTCCTCACGTATTTATATAATATCGATTTGACTTATAAAAGCGACATGTGCCACACACTCACACTTATTTACATCTACTTATGTGTGTGTGTGTATGTGTGTGTAAGTCCTTTTAACTGTCACACATGTGCGTAATTGATATTTTATGAATGGATTGTAAATACTTTTTTATATCATAAAAGGATCAGAGAGGAAAAAAAAAAGAAACTCGCAGTGCCCTTTGAAAGGAGTCCTAGAACAAACTGGAGAGACTTACGAAAGGCAGACATTTATTAATATGTGGGTTACATTGATTCCCAATGCGGGCTTGGCTTAAAGTTGAATTATAGAGAGACATAAAATGAATGCAACCCTAGAAATTTTGGGTTAAAAGAAATTTCTCTATGGATGTTAATAAAAGTTTTGAAAGTTTATAAATGTGAAATATTTCAATACACAATTTTTGTATATCCTTTTTTTAATTCTTTTCAGTTTCCATAATAGTCTGTCTTTACAAAACAATATAAATATAATATAAATATCCTAAAACCCAAATATAAAAAAATAAAGAATATAAAAATCTAGCTTTTACGAATTTTAAATTTAAGATTCGAATTTTAGAATTTTGCTTAGTGAAACTTTTTGTAAAATCGGCTAAGAAGTCTCACTCAACGAGATTTCCATTCAAACGATTGAATTCTTGGGTTAGGGTAGGTCAAGGATTGGCCCGTTGCAATACCGCTACAGTGGTCTATTTCACCACTCTTCCACACTTGAGAGGTTTCCTATAATAGGTAAGGAAGCCATCCGGCTGCCTGGATAAACCTTAAAAGGCATTTTGAAGTCTGTTCAAAGAGCTGATATAAATCGGCAAGAAAGTGTGACTTGAGGAACCTGAATCTTTTACTGCTCAGCACAGGGCAATGACAGAAAAAGTGTTCCACCGTCTCCAGTTCCTCCTCATCGCCACAGCTTCTACAGAAGTCATGGTGGGGAGCATTCAACCTGGAGGCGTGGATTCCCCAAGCCAATTCAGACAGGAAAGTTCTTTGGTTGAAGAGCCGTCTCAGCGGAGCTGCCATTTTTGCATGCATGCTGTGAGTCGAACATTTGAGATTGGAGAAGAGTGTTCCTCAGTTGGACGTCAATTAGTCTTTTCATCGCTTTAAGACGAAACGATGAAAGACTTATTGGCCGAAAATCATTTGGAAGTGAGTGAGTAGCTTTCCCTGTGTTGGGAATGTAAGCCACTCTAGATACAAGCCAAGCCTTAGGGATGATCCCTGGAGCTATTGTTCTGGTGAAAATATCCGTCAACCACCGTACGACAGATTTCCCCCGCGTTGTAATTGCGCAGGGATAATATTGTCTGGACCCGGCGCTTTCTACGGTTTGAGACTATGTATGTCAAGAGTAACCAGGTTTAGGAGAATACAAGTCATGTTAGGCATGGGGCTGCTCTCCTTTGGCTTGTCGATAAAGCAGCCCGGAAAGTGAGTATTTATAAGTAGTTTTCGCAATTTCTCGCTTCGGATCCTTGTAGGTATCCAAGCGTGGATGGATATTTAGACAGCACCTTTCTGAGCCTAGCAGCATTAGTAGTACTTTCGATTTCGGAGCAGAAGAGCTTCCAAGAAGACCTTTTAGTCTTATGGAGCGCATTTTTGTTTTCTGAAAGGCTGAGTTTATAATCATTTCATGAGTTACCATGATCCTTTGTCTTAGCAATAATAAAAAGCTTACGAGACTTGTGCAGGAGTTGATTTCTGATGACCAACAGGGAGGTTTGGCTTTCCCCATTGATGTTCTTAATCTAAAAGACTTATTGAAAGCGTGGTGCATGCTTTTGTTAAAATATTGATTTGAGTATTATTGAATTCTACCGAATTGGGTCCGCTTAGCGGATCCGGAGGAAGAATTCTATCCATAATCTCTGAAAAGAGCCCCTAAAACTCCTTCAGGGGTTCCTGAAACTCCCTATATAGGGTGCTTTTAAAGATATCGACGTCTCGATATACCGATGGTACGAAAAGGAATGGTCTTTAAGGACCTTCCAGCTCTGGACCCTATGGTATAGAGAGTTCGATGCCAAAGTATTGTCTAAGAATTCTTTTCTATTCTTTATTATAAAGAACTGAATTCTTAGTTTTAAAAACAAAAATTCGAAATTTGTAAAATTATAAAAGAAATTAGATATATAAATATTGAAAATAAAAATTTATTAAATTTTGCTTCAATTAATAATTTAAAAAAAAAATGTAAGTTAGCCTTTAGCAAAATATTTATATTCAAAAAATATTGTATTCATAATAAAAAAAAATAAAAATATATCAAAATGAATCTTTTGTTTGAAAAATTTTATTTATAAAATTATAAATTTATTAATTAATTAATACATTAAAAAAATTAAGCTCATTTTAAGCGAAATTATTATTTTCAAAATTAAAAAAAAAAACAAATTTTAAATATAGTTACAAATTTATTTAATAAACATACAAATTTTTTTAAAATTCAACTAAAAAAATATTTAAAAAAAATCTTAAGCTCGTTTTCAGCTAAATTATTATTTTCAAGAAAATAAAGCATAATAAAAACTTGAATATATAAAAATTAACAATGTACCTACTAATTTTGTATAAAAAAATTGTAAATAATCATAATTAAAATAATTAATAATAATATAATTAAAATTTAACTGGAATAAATAAACTTAAAAAAAATTATAAGCTCGCTACAAGCAAAATCATTTTATTTTTAATGAAAATAAAATATAGCAAAAAACTTTTATAAAATTGAACTACAAAAATAGTTTAAAAAACTACTTACTTTTACGAAAATTAAGCATAATTTAAACATTCATATATAAAAATTAAAAATCTACAATTTTTTTTAATTTTTATCGTTTCTCAAAGGATTGTAAACATTTTTTTTAATAAAATTATAAATCGCGTCAATTCTAACATTTCTTTTTCTGATTTTTTTTTCGATTAAAAAAATAATATTTCATTTAAATATAGTTTATCAAATTTCCGATTGTCTCAGTTGATTGCATTTTTCATAGCAGCCATAAAACATATATTTAAATGCACTTCTAAATTGCAATATATTTGCAAAATTCTTTTATTTACAGTCTAAAACAAATATTTCTGTTTAATTTTTGCAAATATTTAAATTTAATTATATGCACGCCCTGCTTAAACTAATTAAATAGTTTTGACAAATGCAATTAAAATGCTTTTGTCGGTTACATTAGCGCGGCTTTTATTTACATTTAGCTCATAAATTTTATTAAATGTTTGTAATTTGCTCTAAAACACAGTACAGAGAAAAAAAAACAAACATTACGAAAATATGCAAACAAATAAACAAATTGCTAAATGCATTTACTAAATGCTTTTAATGCCTCTATGCTAATGTACGGACTAGTCCAAATCCCCACGTTTAATTAGCCTACCAAAAAAAAAAATACCAAACAAAACCGGAAATGCCAACCAAATGGGGCTTTTGGCTTTATGTGCCAGAGCATATGGTTCCCAGTATATAAAGCCCAGCATCGTGGCATGTAAATAACAAAAAACACAAGGCTAATTTTCAGTATAAGCTAGTTAAATTTGTTAAGCATTTGTTGTACCCTAAAACAAATTAGTTTTAGTTAGGGGCAAAGGCACAAAAAAAAGGCGGAATAAAAAAAGAAAGTTGACTATGCCAAATTTAATATTAATGTTAGATTTGCTTTCAAGAAAACCCATACAAAATGCTAATGAATAAAGAAATGAAAAGCGTCAACACACACACAGATACACACGCACACAAACACACATATTTCTAAAAGCCACCTAAACGAGCCAAACAGCAGTTTTCCCCTGAGGGTATGCTATAAAATATTAACATACATTTTGCATGCCCCACACTGTGCCGAGCGGAAAGAAGAGACAAAAACTTGCGTTCGTTAAGTCGGGCATAGCCGACTGGTGCATACTCTACGTTTGGTCTTAGAATATATTCCAAAAAACATTCGATGGGATGAATAACTTACGTCAGGTACTGAGAATATCTAATACAGGTAGTTCCGAATCTTAGAATTAGATTTTTTGCTTCCACATATTTTAAATAAATTTATTTTGGGCCAAAAGCAAATTCGGAAGTGCTTCGAAAAATATCGATAGCTTTTTATAAGTTTGTAAGTTAAGAAGAATAAATGCTTTAAATCGATTTCAGGAGTACTCTTTCAATATTGTTGTCTTTATTAAGCTAGACATAAGTCTGTTTAATAAATTTAGTGTCTTCAAGACATTTTATACAACAAAATAATTTACAATAAATACAAGATTTTTTAATTTTTATTGGGCGTTTAATTAGAGGAAAGCAATAGTTGAATGGTGTCTCGCCCGCGGCGCCAAAGCGATTCACATTTTTATTTATTCAAGTTGTGCCCAGGGAATCGGCCAAATCTTTATTTCATAATTCATTTCATTACATTTCATTTCATTTCATCAAACTTTATTTTTTACTTACACTTGTGGTTTGCCTGCGCCTCGATGCTTTCTTGACCTCCCTTAATCAAGCTCTCTCACTAACGGATTTGAGTCGGTCACATGCTTGACTGCAGAAGCTATTGCAGTAGCAACGCGGCGACTGTTCCAATAATTTCTATTGGGTTGCTTGTCAGTAGTGTAGCAGCTACTTCTGCAGTCCAGCCTGCTGCTGGCGCAAGCCGCATTTCGTGCAGGTGCGAGCGAGACAAACACACAGTGCAAAAGATCCGTTACTGGAATTGGTACTGACAAGCAACCCAGTAGGAATTATTGGAACAGTTGGCGCATTGCGGAAAATTGCTGTTTAGCGACGCAATAGCAATGATAGGATATTCAAAAAATTTAGATATTACACTATGCAGGAAAAGTTTATCCTATTAATATATTTTAAAATTTTTATCAATTTATCAAAGACACGATACAGACATATATATTTTGACAATTACAATTTAAAAAATTAATTAAAGAAAGGGAATTGGGTTACCGATTTTTGATAACATTTTTGAGGTAAAACTTTAAAGATAGCATTGTGAACTTTCGGTTTCGTGAATTTCGATGGGAGTGACTTTGAAATTTTTGTTAGTCTAAAATTGTTAGTTTCTTTTTTGTTGCATTTATTTTAAGTTTTGAAAAATCAACAAAAATAAAATCAATTTTCAAAAATTATGTATAAAGCTTTTATAAAATATAAAATAAAAAATATCATTCATATTTATAAATGAAATAAAAAAAATACAAAATTTTTATATTGCTATTCATAAAAATATATATATTTTGAATTATTTGCTATTCTATAACAAAAATTTATTTAAATTTATTACTTAACTAACACAGTGCAACTTCTCTTTTCGCTTTTTTTGAAGTACATCCTGAAACTAGAGAAACCCCCAAAGGATTTTGTTCAAAAACATCAATAAGGTATATTTTGTGTGGACTTAATTAAAATGGTCTTATCTTCGAAAAATTACGTTGGAATGAAAATCTGAAAATACCTTATTGATGACTTTAAGCAAAATTTTTTGGGGGTTTCTCTAGTTTCAGGATGTACTCCAAAAAAAGCGAAAAGAGAAGTTGTTTCCAGCCGATGACCTCGGAAATGTTGCACAGTGTAATTGAGGTATAGCTAATCATTTATTAGTTTAATAACCAGTTTTAAAATATATTATATACATGAATTAAATAAGGCCCGCTTCACACTTTGCATTTTTTTGTTCGAACTCTTTAATTTTTATGATTTTTTCTGTACTTACAATTTTGTATTAGAATGCTACGAAAAATTGTGAAAGTACGGGTAAATTGCAACCGATTCTTTAGTAGTTTGACCCCAAAAATATTTTTGTATTTAGAAAATTAAGAAAAATTGTAAAGTACAGGTAAAATTTTGCCGATATTTAAGAAGTTTGACTTTAAAAAAGTTACCGATACTTGAGAAGAATTTAAAAAATTTAATTCAAAAAAAGATATAAAAAAAAACATTTTCTTTGAATTCTTTAATTTTTTTAAATCAATAAATTATCAATCATGAAAAAAAATGTGTTTCAATATTTATATTCGCTTGTCGATAACTCGATAAATTATAATTTGAAATTTTCAACGAAAATATACAGTGTTCCTTTTCACTCTGTAATATATGTAAAAATTATCGAAATCCCAGAGGTCGACTAAAAAATATTTGAAATATAATTTTTTATATGACATATAACTTCTGAATGTAATTTTATTTTTAGTATTGCTGCTTGGTATTTTATTTTGTAGTATTTTAGTATATTTTCATATAATATAGAATTAGTTAATCTTTTTGTTACCTATTATATAAAATCCTATAAATGTAAATTTCTTAAAGTCATATAATATAAGTAGAAATGGTAATTGAATTGAATCGGTCATTTCAAAAACCTGATAAGTCACTAAATTAGAATTTTTCAGGAATCAATAAAAACTGTTTCATACACAAACAAATTAGTTTTAACGGAGTTGTTTATGCTTAATTATTATTATTTGGAGAGGAAGGATTGTATTGGCATATATAGTTTTTACCCCGAATAAGTATCTTCCTTTAAGGAACCATTTTTAGCAAAAAAAAAAACATCTTGCAAAAAAATGTGACTTATGAGGTTTTTGAAATGACCGATTCAATTCTAAACTCCTAAAATTACTATATTAGAATTCACGTAAATAATATAAATGCAAATCCTGAAATAAATTGAGCTGAAATAGAATATTTTATTTAAGTTTTTCGTTATTAATATTAAATAAGCACAACTTTTAATCTCAAAAAATTTATAAGCGGCAGGAATTTTGTTTTGGCTAGGAATGATTTTTTTAAATCGTTTTTAAACATTTTTACTGTAAAATTATTTAAAAGCTGTTAATTTAGCAAGATTGTAAGAACTAGATATATTGTACACGAACTCTTAATTTTTGAGCCCCATTGCTCGAAACTTTAAATCAGGGACAGTCCCTGGAAAAAATGGTTCTGAAAACACCATGAAATACGCTAAAACAAATGCTTACCAAAGAACTTAGAAATAATGTTAAAACCTAAAATGTACTTTCTTCTATAAGTTCCATACCTGTCAGTAAACTTAATATACCCTTATGCACCTCATAATAAAGGTATTTTCGTAGAACCGGAGAAAGGGCAGCCCAACTTGTTGGTTGACAGCCAGCCAGACGCTTAGCCATTTGGCAGCCAATTGTGTGGCCTAGGACGTCTCTTCGTTGCTTTTGTTGTTGTTCTTTTTGTCTGACAAGACGGAAGGAAGAAATTTTCAACACATCAGCACAACAAACAAAATCTTTTGGTGTAGACCTTCTTTTTTATATATTGCAGACAACACAAACAACTCGACAACAACAACAACACAACTACAACAAAAAAGGTTGCTTACTACCTGTAGGTTGTTGTTGTTGTGTTTTTCTTTCTTGTTGTTGTTGTTATTGTGCTGGCTTTTATAAAATATTTATTATGATGCTGCAATACTTTTCATAGCATAACCTCAGGCGCCTTTATTAACATGTTGGAAATTGTGAAAAATTGTTTGGTCCAAATGAAATGCATTATAAAAATGTCTGCCAGCTCGACTGTGGGTTATATACATTGGATGCTCATAAGCAGCAGGTAAACCACATAATATAAACTTCCCCTATGTGTGTGTGTGTGTGTATGTAGTACAGAGTAAGTTTTATATACAATAAGTAAATATTGCCAGCTGACAATGCCCGTGGTTATAACACTGTAAGCTGGGATCATGCATAATGTATATAAGGTGTTTATCATGAAAATGTGCATATTGTAAGGCAACATGTTATCGTGATATTAAGTTGGAATCTTATTTATGTATTTTTGGACATTAATAGGCGATATAGAGTGGTAGAATGAAGAATATTGTATAATGAAAATAACTACGCCACTTGATGGTAAATTGATAACATGTAACAGAATCGGAAAAGATGGGCTTCTGGCAAATCTTAATTCTGGTTCCAACTTCATTTTTCTATCAAGTTAAATCAAATTAACAAAAAAGTATTATCAAGTTCTAAGAATTCCAGTAGTGATGCTGCAGGCTTTTGCTCCCATACAAATAGTTTTTACTGGATATCCCTTATATAGGGAACTGAACTGAAATCAATATTACATGGGAGATGAAAAAGTCTTCTTAAGGCTCTATGCTTCCTAGAGGAGTGATCAAGGGAATTAAAGGGATGACTTGGCAATATTCCACACTGCTCCATATGAGTACACGTCGGCAGATGGAATTCTAAAATTCATCTGCTTAAGAGCTGGACTCTCCAGAACAACAAGTTTTATAATTCAAAACAGTACCCAAAAGGAGCAGCTACAATGACATTTTGTTATCCCTATTAGCTCAAGTTTCCTTTTCTCTTCAAACAGTTACTTATAGGGATCCTCTTGCTCCGCCCAGAGGCGACTTGCAACAAAATCAGTCAGGTAAATTATTATTATAATATCACTAATATAACGATTACAAGGTTATACATTGCACAATGGGACCGCATAGCCAGATTTTGGCGAAAAGTCTCCCAAAAGAAAATCAAAATTTGGACAAAATGATATATGACATATTAAGGTATCCAGTGCAAAATTATTAAATTATAATTAGTAAGTTTTAAGTTATTGGACAGTGACTAGGCACCTCTTCAATACCGCGAAGCGCATTGGATAGTGGATTGCCTATCGAGGTAGTCTGACCTTGTACAACAAGGAGATCAGAAAGGCCAAGCGAAGTAACTACAGAACCTTCAAAAATACTAGTGAAGGCGCAAGTCTTTACAAAGCAATGTCAAAGGGAATGCCAGACGTGAATCTGGCACTCCAGAAATCTAATAACTCCTTTACCATTAACAATAAGGAGAAACCTGAACTCCTCTTGGCGTGTGGCCTGGAGTGTGACTTCCCTGGGAGCACTCCCCAGAAGGAAGGCAGAAATTTGCCGACAGGTAGCAACAGACCACGTTCCACTGACTGGGCCATTGCCAAGTCCACGGTAACGCCAGAGAGATTAAAATGGGCAATTGGCACGTTCCAGCCCTATAAATCTCCAGGTGTGGATAGTATACATCTAGTCCTTTTACAAAAAGACTGGTCAATCTTAACTACCATTAGAGAAGTACTGGTTATCAGCCTTGCGCATGTACCTAGAGCATGGCGTTTGGCTAGAGTGGTCCCGAGAGCTGGGAAGAAAGATGTCACAAATCCAAAATCGTACAGACCTATCAGCTTAACTTCGTTTTTGCTGAAAACGTTGGAAAAGCTGAAAGACTTCAGAATTAGAAGCACATTGCTAGAACAACGACCTATCCAGAGGATGCAACATGCTTATAGAGCGGTAAGGCCTACTAACACAGCACTGTATCGGCTGAAAACCCTTATTGAGAAATCCCTAACTCATGAGTATGTCGCACTATGCTCTTTCCTGGAGATACAGGGTGCTTTTGATAATGCCACCCATGAGGCTGTCTGGCCAGAAGGGGCCTAGACACAACCACCTGCAGATGGATAGCTTCACTGCTATTGGGGGACAATCCAAATTAGTATTTAATTAGTATATATATAGTTGATGAGCTGCTGGAGAGACTAATGAGCAGAGGCATACTATGTTAAGGCTATGCTGATGACATCGTCATCTTAGCAAGAAGCAAGTATGAAGAAACAGTCTGCGACCTTGTCCACCTAGGTCTCAAAGAAACTAATTACTGGTGTAAAAAGGCAGGCCTGTGTTTCAACTCTGCCAAGACTGTTAGAGTACCCTTCACAAGGAGCTATAAACTTGGAAGAATGAATTGTTTAACCCTATCGGGGTGCAGTGTAATATCTTGGAGTGACCTCTGACTCCAAGCTTAACTTCAAGACTCATCTGGATAACACGATAAATAAGTGCTCAAGGGCTCTCTTTACGTGTAGAAGTATTGCCGGGAAGTCGTGGGGCACATCACCACGAATATTAAGATGGCTATACCTAATGGTTGTCAGACCCATGCTAACGTATGGGAAAGCATAGCCTGGGGTAGTAGAGCGTACCTTAGCACGACCAGAGAAAAAATGCAGAAACTGTTAAAAAATGCTACATATCGTTGTCGATATGCGGCGGAAAGAAACATTAATAAGAATTGGGAGGGTAGGGGTTTAATCCGTTTTGAATATATGAAACTACATCACTCTAAAATAATTATTAAGCAAATGCCAGATTTTTGGCCAAAACATAAGAATATGGGCCTACAGTGCATAAGTCAGAATTAATTAGAAATAGTTTAAGTCAATGATTCATTCACCGCCACAAAAAAGCACCCTCTACATTGAGTTCCATATCTTCAATATTCATCCGGAATAGTTATATAGTTAGCCTTAAAAGTCCTAATTAAACCATATGAAAACTTTCAAAATGCTATCGTCTAGTAAGGCATTTCAAGATAAAATATCTCCTTCTTATAAACCTAGCTGTAGACATGCGACATTCTCAACATCCTTGTAAGTACAAGTATATGCTATAATGATTTACTATGCATAGTTAATGCGTTTTTAATGAATGTTGCAGAGAGAGAGCAAAAACAAAAAAAAAATGGAGGAAAAGTTGAACACCGCTGCCCTAAAGTATGCAGCAGAAACTTGTCGCCAGAGATTTGAGCTGCCGCACACAATGCAAAAGTTGCATGTGGCCGGGTTAAAGGCAAGAGAACACAACAACGTCATACAATGTGGCACGTCAGCAGGCAGCAGCAACCAAGACAAAATCCTGCCACAAAGCCGCCTTAAGCGCCGCTTCTCGGGCTGACAAAAGTTTCTGCTGCATTCAGTCATTAACATTAAAGACATTCTTGAGCCTCCGGGGAGCTCGAAAAAGGTCTCCAAGTTTCGAAACATAAAAAAACCAAAAATAAGTATAAATAAAAAGTTTTAGCTGCAGCTGGTAGGCACATGTGGCAAGGCAAAAACACATTCACACCATTTTAGCCATGTTCAGGCAATAAATTATTGAGTGCGGCCTGAAAGTAGGCTACGAATTTTTTGCTTTGAAAAAGTGCCTCAATTATGCATGCCAAGGATTAAAAGTACATCTATGTGAATGATTGTACTTTCATTAGCTCTAACTTATTTTTAAATTCAATATTAAATTCGTTTTCAAATGGCAAAAATTATACTTTCTATTCAAGGCCAAAATGAGCAAAAAGAGTGACTAAGCTGGTTAGCTATAAGGCTTGACGTTATCAGGTTTGACCTCAGTCCCTTTTAATGAAATTAATTAAATGGTACCAAAGTACAGCCACTTAATTAAAGTTACTTTAAGCTAGTTTTAATCTACCTTTATTAAATTAATTTAAAATTTTGGCTACTCTTAACTGTTTTCACGCTGCTTCTTAACGCTTTTCTACTTCTAGCCCTCCTAGTAATCTGGCAAATTGTGATTTATTTCATTAATCCCCTGCAAACAATATAAATTTAATAAGTAACCCACGAACAACAACAGCAAAAAATAAAAATGATACACCAGTGAGCCGCAAAAAAATTAACTTGCCCAAAACAGGCAGCAGCCAAGAAAAAAAAACCATTAACAATAACATTTAAGCCATAAAAATAACAGGCAAAAGCATCAATTTTTAAATAAAGCCAAAATGCTGCCAATCTTCTCTTACGCTTTGCCTCCCCCCTCCGACACAGATGTCGTCAAGTTAAGCGAAAATTGCTTTTCGGCCAGAATAAAGCAACATAAAAGAGCAAGCAAAAGGCAGAAGAAAGAGAAAAAAAGACAACTACAGCAAAAAAAATATCAACAACAACAAATATAATTGGCAAGAGTGAGATGAGAGCATGTTTAGCATCAAAAGGGCGGCACATATACTTTTTGCACTCACTGTTTGTCGTACGCTTTGGCAGGCAGTTTTACTTTTGGCATCATTTCAAGTTGTCGCCTGGGAAATTCGATGAGCAAATTGTTTGTCGCCTGCTCGAAAGTGAAATAAAATAAAAAAAAAACAAAATTCAAGTAATTTGAAGTAACTAACGAGACAGCCAATAGACGGATTTTTCTTCCAGAATTTAGTTGTAACAGAATTTGAACAAAAACTAAATTGAAAATATATTGCCGATTTAGTGCATGACAATACCCATTGGGAGCGAATCAAAACTAAAGTGGCATTTATTTAAAAAAGTTATCTAAAAACTTTGGGGAAATTGGGGAGACTCTACATAGGCGCATTTTTGGAAGGGATTTGTGTTTTTTAAACGATTTTAAATTTTTACTAGAAATTTTAATGCAACGTCTATACCGCTAAAATCTGAAATATAATAGAAAGCAATTCCTACACGAAAATGCGTAAGAAAAGCCGCCCCGGTTTAGTTAGTTCAAAGTTTAAATGAACGTCTATTCCGATTCCGAGATAAAATCTGAGAACTCATACAAACCATTTTTCACAATTCCTAAATTCCTAAAGAACAGACGCGAAAGTAAGGTTACCGAAAATATTACGTGAAAAGTGTGTATCCAAGTAGATTACACGACAAAAATATCGATAAATCTGCGTGTGTCCACAAGTTTATCCTAAAGCTGTGTACACAGTGGCCAAAAAAGCTTCCAAAAGAAAATTGTTATCTTTTAGGAATTTTTTTGCCTTTTATTCCAAAATTTTTGCGTTAAAATAAAAATAGGTATAATAAATTAGTTCTGGTGTTTTGATGCTGTATTAAAACACAGAGAGTCTGGGCGACCTGCGTAGAGATTAGAAAATTTCTTTAATATATAATATAAAGTCCTGTGAAGAGGGAGAAAGGGGGAGTGCCCTGGACCCTCATTTTTCTCTCATGATTTAATCTAAAGAAGTTGTAGAGGTGCCGGTATATTTTTCCCGGATTTTCTCTCTACCGCCCATTGTACATATTATAATATGTCGTATTTTTTTGAAATCATGATTTTTCTTGTACTTATCTTAATGCATTCGGTTACTGGCATTTAATGGGCAGCTCGAATTCCTCGAAAAATAGCTTATTGAAAGACACTGACTTCTACTTTCTGTAAGAAATGCAAGTATGGAAGAGTTAACCACTTTTCTAATGTTAAATGAGAGAGAATTCATTCGAAAAAAAAATTATATATTTTAATTTTTACTAAAAACTCAATAAGCCAGACAATTTTTATAATAAAAGAACGAATCTATACAGATATCGCATCTACATATCATGAGCATTAACATATAATAGATAACTCTTCAGCTGTTAAAGACTTTTTCTCAAAGAATGCAAAGCACTCTTGGTGTTGTAATTCTCGAGCATGTACTAGAGGCCACTGATATGTAAAACTCGGCTCTCAATATTCTGACTACCCGCGCTCCAACCCATTTCCCAGGTGACGTCTCTCGAACGCACCAGACTTCGCAATAGATTTCAATAGAATATCTTGAAGACCTTGATTCATATCATTTACCGCTATTAATCAAGCTTACTGCCAATGTTGCTGTCTACGATTAAAATCGGATGCTCCTACATCGATTTTCGAGTATAGAGACCTTCCAACGTCAAATCAACATGAAAACTCATCTTGAAATGGAAATCAATACCAAAGAGTATATTGATGATGCCGTTGAACTGCCTCGCAAGAATATAACTGAAGCTGCTAATCTAGCTTCTCCTACACGCGCTGGTCACCATCAACACCCGCCTCGCAATTTGCTTTATGAAGCATCGCCTGCGAAAAAGTGTTCTTCGAACGCTTGATCCAGCTGACAAGGCCCTCTATCATAATGTTGCTAACAGACCTAAAGAAGCTTTAAGTAACTTAAATCAAAGAAGCATAAATTATCTTCTTACTAATGTGAGTCCAAATGATGATTGAAGCCGCAGCCTTTGGCGTCTGACTCGGTACTTAAAAAAAACAGCCATTAAAAGCGCTCCTATTCAAACCGCCAATGGGCTCTGGTATCTTCCTGACCGAGCCCAGGCTGAAGCTTTCGCACATCATCTGGAGGATCGTCTTACTCAAATCTGAACTTAGGTTCTGGGGTCGAGGAAACTCTGGAGGCATTATCTTTAACGGTTCAACTGGATCTGCCCGTGCGACCTAACAAAATTGTAGATTGAATAAACGCCCCAAAAAAGCACCTGGTCTTGATAAAATTGACGCCAGAGAAGCTAAGACTCTTCCAATGGCGGGCATACTCGCTATGGCCAAAATATTCAATGCTATTATGCCTATTTCCCAAGGGATTGAAATTGCGGTCAAAATTGTTATGATTCTAAAGCCCTGCCAACCTTCCATCTCCAATGCATTGTGTCGCCCGATTAGCTTGCTGCCGGTGTTCGCGAAAATTTTTGAAAGATACTTTTTGGGCACAGTTTTGTCATTTTCCATCGTGACGACCCTAGTCCCAGCGCAACAATTCGGTTTTCTTCCGAAACATGGCACGCCTGAGCAAACTCACACCATTGTGCAGCACATCTTAGACTCCTTCGAGCATCGTCGCTATTGCATGGCAGCGTTTTTGGATGTCAAGCAGGCTTTTGACAGAGTGTGGCAAGAAGGGTTGCTACAAAAACTTCCATCTGCCCTTCCTGCTCCCCATTATGAAGCATAAATTCATTTCTTGACAATCGCTCTCTCAAAGTTATGATGAAAGGTTAACTCTCGGAACTACGGATCATTAAAGCTGGAGTGCCGCATGAAAAGTCGAATTAGTATATATTTATTTTATATCTATAAAAATTTAATAAAACTCCACATTAAGAAAAACCACCAAAAATAAAAGCCAAGTTGTCTAACCAACAAACTTCTACCAACAAACAGCGACTTGTGTTTCCTGTCCAAAAACAAGAGCAGTTCCAACATTGAATCCAACTTGCTCGGCTTGTCAGACAGAAAACTAGAAAGCAAAAGTAATTGATTTTCAACACCTTCAACTTTAATTAGCCAGTTTCCCTGTCGACTGTCGAACATTCATTACACTGGGCTTCAAAAGTTTCGCCTCTTGCAAATTGCAATTAAATATGTTGATTGCGGTAAGTGAAAATTTATTAGTGTTTGTTTTACTTATGTTTTAAGGACTTGCCGTCGAAGTGGTTCTATTTTGCAAAACTTGAATTGTTTTGGTGTCTGAGTTTGAGTTTGGTTTGGTTTGGCTGTCTGGTCTGTGTCTGGTTCGGGTCTGGTTCGGGTTCATACTCTCCACTTCATTTTAGCTTGGAAAATGTTTTATAAACTCATAACACACACATAGACACTTTCACAACGCTGTTAATTTGGCTTGTTGCTCTCAAGTGGAAAATAAACTTTGGTTTCCAGCAAATAATACAACTTGAACTTGCCACCAGATGTTGCAAGGACCGATAAGTGAACTGTGAGTCGCGTTATTTGTTGCCACACAAATTTACATTAAATTGGTTTTAATGGATCGCGCTTGAAAATGAAACTAAGTCCCGGATAACAGTAACAACAGCAATAACAGCAACAACACGGTAATTGGCCACCATTTTATTTTTTATTGCATTATGTAGCGCGAAGGCACAGTGGGCGGAATATTGATTTGACTGGATTTTATTTATAGTGAGGTGAGGGCTTGTGATTATTGAAATTTTTTGAAATTTAGGTGAGCTGCAAAAAGTTCTCCAGGCTGAAATAAAGAGAAACAAATTATTTCCCAAATTATTAATGCACTTTTCTTAGCCTAACTAGCATTTTAGAATATCTGTAGAAATATTTGAAACATTACACGTGGGGATGGAAAAAATATTATTATACAACAGTTTTTATAGCATTATTATTTGTATTATTATTTCTTTTGAAAATACCTACTAAGAATGTGGGCAAGTGCAGAAAAGCAAATTCAATTTAAATTAATTTTTGAGATTTAATAATTTAATTTAACACAACAGTAGGTTTAATTGAAGACTTGCTGTTATATTTATATCTATAAATTCTTTTTTATTATTATTTAGTAAATTTATTTATTTATGTTATTTTACTATTATACCTTAGAATTATTTTTAGGGAACAAAAAGTTTAGAGCCAGAGCAACAAAGGCCTTCAAGCTGGGTGGTATATTTAAAGTTGATTTTTTTTGTCTTAGTATATAGAGTAACTTGATGACGTATTTCTAGATGTTATTTACAAGATTTAATGTAGACATTAGATTTATGAAGTGGCCTATGTTTTTTTGGGAAGCGTCTGTGAAAAGTATGTTTAAGGGTGGAATTTTGAAATAGTTACAAATAGTTTGGAGTTTTTGGCAGTTTTGGGTTAAATGTTCTATTGTAAGGTTGGATATATTGCATAAAGGACAGCTAGGAAGCGCCGTTTTATTAAAGATGAGATTCCAATGTGTCCAGTTATCCACATAAGCCTGATTTTCTTGTGTTGGGAAGAGATTATATTTCATATTTGGTTGATGGCGAGTTCGTTATGGCTTATATTTTAAAAGCTGAGAGTCCCTGCTGAGACATCTAAATGATTTTTTGAGCAATAAGTGATTTTGTCATTTCTTTGCCCCAATTAGACTTAGAACTCACAACTCATTCAAGCACTTTTTTCATATTATATTTATAATCTGTCTGGAAAGTGTATCGAAATACATTTTTTGAATAGAATTTTGAAAAATGTCAAAAGCCAGTAGAGATTCGGACATGAAGCGAATCGTCAATTATTTCATCCATTCTAGGGATACTGAATAACAAAAAAAAAGTTGAATTCGGAGAGTAAAGCTGTTTCATTTATTCCTAAGGAAACCAAAGTGTGGATCGAAAACTCCTTTTATTTCGAATTGATTTACCCAAAAGAAGAACTTAGCAAGCCAACGGGAATGAATTAACCGATTTGGGCGAGCGCTTTTTTAAAAGAGAATGGAAAACAATTTAATATTTCAATACACTTTTATATATAACTTGTTGCCTATAAAGGGTTTAGCTGGATAAGCTATTGGAAAATGCTTCCGGAAATTCAAAAAAAAAATAAAAATGCAAAAAAAAAATGTTAGCAAAATTTAAGTTTTGAAACTTTCCGCGTTCCGGCTTAAGTAACAACAAGGTGTTTTTCGTTTTTATTTAACTAAAACTAACCTAAACTATATTATAAACTATGAATATTTTTTACAAAATTTTTTGTTTAGTAGAAGTTGGCAACAGGGCTATTTAAAAAAAACAAATTATCTTTTTTAAACACCACATTTTCTTAAACAAAAATAAAATTATATTTTGTTTACTTATTTTTTTAAAGTACCTAAATCTCCATTTTTATATTTTAAGTTGCGGTTTTATACGTTTCTCATTTGGTGTGAATATGACTCAAATCGATTTAGTGGAACAATGTAAAAATAAAACAAACATTTTTAAAAAAATGTAATTAAATCATATTTTTTCGAAAGATTGAAGAGCCGAAGAAAAATTATAACAAGTTTTTAATAATATTTATTGGGATGCATACCTCCCGATTATATGTTGCAAAAAATTGTATTTATTTTGCAGGTAAATATAAAAATATTGCTACTACTCGTAAAAATAATAGTTAGCTTTCATTAAACTTACAATTTTAATGTATAACTTAAAAAAAAAGGTCTCTTTCCCAGCTGAAAAGATTTTTATACCTAACTTTTAAAAAAAAAATGTATTTATATAATTATAAAATTATCTAAGAATTATACGAAATTTGTGTAATCGGCGAAAATAAGTGAAGCGGGCCACTTTTTTGGCGACCTTCTCCGATTTTGATGATTTTTACACGGTTGGTAGAGCTGCTAGCCAATAGTAACCACACCCAATTTTATTGCAAAATTCCGATTATTTATGGAGTTACCGATAACTGAATATCGGATTTTTCATTTTTAGACTATTTTTTGATAAGCTACATCTTCTAAACGCATAAAGATATTGATGCGAATTTTTCTTACCATGATAGATAAAATATTAAATTTAAAAAAAATATATTTTTTTATTTTTAAAATTTTTTTTTTTTTTTTTTTATTATTTTTAAATTTTAATTTTAAAGAGAAGGTCGCCAAAAAAGTGGCCCGCTTAACTTATTTTCGCCGAATATATTTAGCAATGCATACTTCCTAATTATAAGATGAAAAAAATGTATTTATTTTAAAAGTAAATAAAAAAATATACTTAAAAATATAGCTTTAAAAGGGTTTCTGACCAAGCTGAAAAGATTTTTATATATAACTCTTAAAAAAAATTAAAAAAAAAAAATTGGTTTTGTCAAAAGATAAAGAAAAAAGAATTATAACAAAGTATAATATTTTTTTGAATGCATATTTCCTAATTATATAATAAAAAAAAATCTATTTATTTTGTAGGCAAATATAAAAATACCACAACTAAAAAAAAATGTTCCTTTTCTTAAAATTGTAATTTTATTACATATCTTTAAAAATCATTCTGTCCCAGATAAAAAGTAAATTAAATTAAATTAAATGAATAAATTTTTAACTTGTACCCAAAAATTAGCTTCTAAATAGAGCTAGGAAAGTACCACACAAAGAATGTTTAAAAATAATTATACAGGGGTGCCACAGAAAACCAATTCGATTCAATTTCGATGCAATTGCAATTCTTGGTGCCACAGACATGGCTAACAACGGTTTTAAAACCGCTCATAGTCATGTATGTGGCACCAAAAATTGGAATTGTATCGAAATTGAATCGAATTGGTTTTTTAAAACCCTTGTTAGCCATGTCTGTGGCACCAAGAATTGGAATTGAAATCGAATTGGTTTTCTGTGGCACCCCTGATATTTTTCACTTTTTCGGGAAATTATTTACAGTGCCTCGCATTAGTTTAGTTTTAGAATTAACATTTTCACATAAAAAGCTCAAAATGTTCACTATAAAAGCACTCAAGCACCTGAAAAATGAAGAAAATAATTTAAATTTGGTTAGGATGATCCACTTATTTTTTTAAAAAGCTAAAGCCAATAAAATTTTTTGCAATATTGTTGCTCACATTCTATACACTTTTTTTTTAATTTAAGCCATATATTGACTATCTGGCCCACTGTGCTCAGCCAACAAAGTTTATGAGGTGTATCAAGCTGCAGCTGATTTTATGGACTGGCATGTGTAAATGCATTTCATTTCACAAAAAAAATAAAATTAAACCCCGGGCTGCATGTTGCCAATTTTTATTTAACTTTTTTATATACTATTCTGTTGACGTTATAAATTGTAAACATTAAAATTAATGCGTTAAATTGTGTTTATCGTAAATAAATTGGTGGAAACATGATCAGATGCAGACAGCCATGACAATTGTATGCATATTAATGGCAGACACTGTAAATCGGTCAAATCAAAAGAGTTCTCCAATGTAACATTGTAATGGCACTTTGTATTTAAATCCGCCAGACAGCTCGTTATTGTTTGCTCTACAAAGTAAATAAAATTTGCAAATTTACTTAGCTAAATCTATAATCAGTTTCAGC
>JBAMAX010002540.1:0-18181 GCA_037043745.1 Chymomyza amoena
GCCTTGTTCATGGCGGAACTTCGTCGCTTACTGGTCAGCTTCACCATCTTTTTCAATAGCCTACGAGCTCGCTTGCCAAATCTTGGTTTTTCTTGGTCCATCATTGCCATTAATTGCAAAGTATCGTTCAAGTTTAGAGCACGTGTTGGTTTTCGTTCTGTAGCAGTTTTCAAAAAGTAATCTAATAGGTTTGAACTCAGCTCACGTAGTTTGATATTCTTTGTTATTCCTTGTTTGTACTCTTTGAGAATTTTATTCTTATCAATGGAATATTTGCGTAAAAAAATTTTAACTAAGCCGCGACGTTCCAGTTTTCTTTTTAGGTTGAGTAATCTTCGATCAAGACGACGCTCCACGTCGTAACTCGCGCCCAGCTTACGTTTCTGTGCCTTAATCTCTTTTCGACAAAGGGATAACCAAGTCTTGTACTGTTTTAAGGTACGATGCTGTTGGAAAGATTTGGCCTTTTGTTGACGCTCCGTAGAAATCCGTATGAGATTACGCATTTTTACTGCTAAGCGTCTTCTAATCTCTTTCAGATGACGCAAACGTTCGACGGCTCTCCTCGTCATAGCTATGCAGCAAGTTGGACTTGTTATGTAAGTATGTAACTCTTTGAATGCATTGACTTTTCGATATCATGGTCAATTTGGGAGTTTTTTTTTTTTTTTGGGTTTAAAATCAATTTTGAACAGTAAATTTTTAACTTATACAAAAATTTGACATTATAGCTGTGGGTAAATTTAAGATAAGTTTTTAAACTAGGGTGAGAAACGCTTCATCTTCAAGCCAACTCGTTTTCTTTGAGTTAATTTATAGGAACCATAGCTCCATTCGTTCGTGATCAGCTGAACTTTAAGTGTATACCGGACTTACCAATAATCTGATCTTCAAGAAAGAGCTTTTTTATCTTTGTTACTGCTCTTTATAGCTTAGGGTCTCTACAAGAGCCTTCCACCTGACTTGCATCTTGTTTTGGGACAATTCTTGGTGTTATGTGTGGCCTACTTGCCTGCTTTCTTGGGGGTACTTTGCTAAAAGGGTAAGTAATTATAACTGCTAATATTTTCGGAGCTCGGGATCTGTCATCAAAAAAGTTGATTTACTGCCTAAAATATATAGAAAAATTATTCGTTCAACCATTATTTATTTTTTTACTGCTCCCACTAGCGGACCATTTTTGAACTAAGTCTGTTTCCAATTTTTTTGTTATCCCTCTAGCGGAGAATTTAGTATGTATTATGTTAGAATTTAATGTACTTAATTTCAGAAATTTTAAGAGTATTTCAGTTTATTTCTGTTTATATCAACTCCTTTCTTTACATTTTAGTTAATTTAGGTAAGTTCGGTTCCGTTCATTTAAGATCTTGTCAGTTAATACTCTTGTCAGTTCATTTACGTTCATTTCAGTTAATTTCAGTTCTTTTCAGTTAATTTCATTTCGTTTCGTTTAATAACTCCCATGCTTTCTTTTATTTTTTTTGGAAATGCCCATATAACTAAACCCTGCAGTTGAATCAAGATTTTGATTTCTAAAAAATTCTTTTAAGTCTTTTTTATAGTACACAATTTATTTTTATTTAGTTTTCAGTTCATTCTTTTTGGTTATTTCAGTTCATATTAGTTCATTTCTATATCATTTTATTGTAATTTCAGTTCACTTTACTTTTAGTTATTTTCGGTTCATTTTAGTGTATTTCAGTTTATTTCGTTTCATTCAATTTCCCATAATTTATTTTTTTGAGGTAATACCCATATAACTAAACCCATGCAGTTGAATCAAGATTTGAATAGTTTCTGTTTATTTTTATTTTTTTTTCTGCCAAAGTAACATTTTGTGTTTTAGAAACAATTATTACAAATATTGTTTCATAAAACACAAAATGTGTTTTCTGACTAATTAATAACATATCACAAATTATTTTATTTTTTTTTAAACCATAGAAGATACATCCAAAAAAATATAAGAATATTTTTTCTAAAACCAATGACACGGGTCAGAAAAACTTGAAGAATTTTGTAAGACTATCGGATAGTTGTCAATGTAATAATAACAGTCTTTATAAGTATCTGAATTTTCCTTAGGTTCCAGAGATTCGCACTGCATTTCATCGATTAGGCTCATTTCCTTGATGCCATTTTCTTCGTTTTTCATTTGCTCAATTACTTTGGACATGCGGCTCGTTTGCCGAGGATCTGTATATAAAGCAGTCAGGGGTCTTGGTTTTACTACGTAGGCGCGTTTCTTTGAGACACATTTCTCTTCTGATGGCATTTTTTTATACAGCCTTTGCCTTAAAGCCTCCAATTTTAGTTCAAAATGCTGTTTTCTCTCTCTGTTCGAAAAATTGTTTCCATTTTTCTTGCATTTCTTCTAATTGTTCAACTTCCAAAATGCGCGCTTTGGGATTGGAAATCACGCTATCCCTACTACTACGCCATTCTAACAGAGAATCTTTATCTGGTTCAGGATCGAACAATTTTTTGCGCCTGGCAATGCGCACTTTTCTCATTAAATCTTCAAAAAGATTATTGAGTACCTTTTGTTCGCTTATAAAGAAATTGTCTTCGAGCTCTGCATGTTTTCTACATATTAACATTAATGTAGAATTGTATTTCTCTGGCGTCTTAGCGTAGTCATCTAGTAGTTCCAAATCCTTTGGCTGCGTTGGTGCCTCCATTATTTTGAGCAATTTTATTAATCTACGACAACGATCGTAAAAGAGCTTTTCGTTTTCAGAAGATTGCTTTAATCTACTAAGAAACAATTGTCTTTCTGCAGCACGCGCTGCCAATATGCTAGCCACATCTATGCCAGTTTTGTAGACACGTTTGCGTTTAAGAGCGCGCTTGGAATCCTCCCTTTTTAAGGTAACTCGATTAGTAGTCTTTCTTCCGGTATGTTGTTTAACGCCCTTGGCTTCAGACGTTTGCAGCTTTTCCTTTTTAGTTTTCTTTATTACGCCTTCTTCTTCCGAAGAATCGGAATCGGAATCGGATTCTAGCCTGAAGCTGGTGCTTCGATTTTTCGAGCTCAAGCTACCAGTATCTTCTAAGTACTGCCTGTCTTTTCGAAATTCACTTTCCACGTCCGAAGCTTTTAATATTCTTCTACCATCTACAGTGATAATTTGATCACCCTCCATAACCGAAGCAATTCTGCCTCGCGGCCTGTGCCTGACTTCTATTTCTTCTATATTTGCTGCTATTGAATCGCGTAGCATGCTACTATTTATACTAAGTGCATCGTAATCAATTGACTCTTTCTTCTCTTCCCTTACTAATAATGAGTTACCACGTCTTCTTTTTTTTGAAGACTTGTTTCGAAGCAGGTGTCAAAACTTTAGGACTAAATCTAATAGACCTTGCTGATCCTATGCTAATGCTATCCTCATCTCCAGGCATTCGAGCATTCTCCACTTCCACTAGCTGAATTTTAGGAGACTTTCTTTTTCTGTGATGCTTTCGGGTCTTCTTTTTCTTTTGCATTACTTTTCCCTCTGCTGGAACTTCTGTCAGTCCTTCGCTTGGTTTTGTTTTTGAGACTTTCCACTTTCGAGACCTTTTAGTTGATGTTTTACCGTCTAGACTTGTCCTACCTGGTTCTGCCAAATCTCGGTACTTCTGCTTGGCTCTTTTATGGCGTAACTTTTTGTCATGCTCTCTAAGCGATTGCATCAATTTTTTTATTGCACTTTCTAAATACTTTTCATCTTGCTGAGCTACCGACCGACCAGATAACGCCTTGTTCATGGCGGAACTTCGTTGCTTATCTGGTCAGCTTCCCCATCTTATTCAATAGCCTACGAGCTCGCTTGCTAAATCTTGGTTTTTCTTGGTCCTCCGCTTTTTTAGGTCCTACTTGTAATTTTGAGCTCAGCTTACGTAGTTTGATATTCTCTGTTATTCCTTGTTTGTACTCTTTGAGAATTTTATTCTTATTTTTGGAATATTTGCGTAAAAAATTTTTAATCAAACCGCGACGTTCCAGTTTTTTTCTTAGATTGCGTAATCTTCGATCAACACGACGCTCCACATCGTAACTCGAGCCCAGCTTACGTTGCTGTGCCTTAATCTTTTTTCGACAAAGGGATAACCATCTCTTGTACTTTTTCAAGGTACGAGGCTGTGGGAAAGTTTTGGACTTTTGTTGGTTCTCCGTAGAAATCCGTATGAGATTACGCAGTTTTACGGCTAAGCGTCTTCTAATCTCTTTCAGATGACGCAAACGTTCGACGGCTCTCCTCGTATAGCTATGCAGCAAGTTGGACTTGTTATGTAAGTATGCAACTCTTTGAATGCATTGACTTTTCGATACCATGGCCAATTTGATTTTTTTGTTTGGGTTTAAAAGTTTATAAACCAATTTTGAACAGTAAATTTTTAACTAATACAAAACTTTGACATTATAGCTGTGGGTAAATTTAGGGTTAGTTTTTAAACTTAATCAGCTAGGTTGAGCAAACGCTTCAGATTCAGGCCAATTCGTTTCATATTCATTCGTGATCAGATGAACTTTAAGTGTATACCGGATTTACCAATAATCTGTCTTTAAGAAAGAGCTTTTTTAACTTTGTTACTTCTCTTGGGAGTAAGAACCTTCCACCTGATTTGCATCTTGTTTTGGGACAATTCTTGGTGTTATGAGCGGCCTACTTGCCTGCTTTCTTGGGGTAACTTTGATTAGAGAGAACATTAAGGGTAAATTATTATAACTGCTCATATTTTCGGAGCTCGGGAGCAGTCATTAAATAAGTAGATTTACTGCTTTACTGCCTAAAATACATAAAAAAAGTTGTGGGCCCGGCAGACGTTGTCCTGCCCAAACTCTTTGACTAATCTTAAAGTGCATAAATATCGTAAGATTTTCTAGTTAGCCTAGCTAAACAATCATAAGATTTTTGGATTACTTGACTTTCATGACTCTCTAAAAAGCCGTATGGACGAACTTAAGTATTCTTAAGAGATCTCGCATATGCAATAAATTTATGCCCCACAGAAACTACTTTTCAACCTCTTTGCGACTACGCTTCCGTCTGCACTTAATGTCCTATACCCGGAGTTGAACAATTTTCTACTATGCTATATTCATGAAAATGTGTATATCTCATGAACCAAACTGAAACCAGGCTTAAAACCTCCGTATTGACAACTTCTAACACACGCAAAAATCATATTTGAAATTCTTCAACGCGTTCATGAGAACACCCGTAACACGTAAAACATTGACAATAATTAATCTGACAAAGTACACAGTGCCACAAAAAAATATTAAATAAAAAAAAATGTTTGGGGGTGGCAACCCTTATCTTTTACGGGTATGAAAAATAGATCTCAGACCTGCCCACTAGGCACACAAAAATTCATGAGAATCGGTCTAGCCGTTTTGGCGGTGTATGGGCACTAACATTGCGACACGAAAATTTTATTTATAAGATAGTTCTAGCAGGTTTGTGCGCAATTCGTGATCCGAAAGCTGCTGTCTAGCTTCCCGCATCTGACTTATCATCGAAGTTTGCAGTGTAAACAATATTACATCCTGTGGTGGAGCATTCCTATTCTGTGCTGAATGTGAATGCGTTCATCTCCAACGTCTATCTGCTGGATTTACAAAGTATCTGTGATATATGCAGCAACCTATTGGCAGTGAGGTTTGGATGCCAACAGCAAATGAGTTTCCATTCGAGAAGTTAGGACTATATAGGCAGTTACTATATTAAATGCCGGCCGCAATGGGCCACAATCTGGGATTCCTCGACACTTTACTTTCATTGTAAGTATAATATTGAGGCTGCTTATAACAATGTCTAATTCGAGCATCCTTTTCAGAGTATTCGCAGTCTGTGTACAATCTGTGTGTATCTGCAAGTCGCTGTTTAGCAACACTGTTTTATGTACTATTTGGCAGCACTTTTCGTTTTGACTATTGGCACAGGCGGATCAGGACAACACGTGTAAAACTTTTGGTTTGGCGCATTTAGTGCGAATTAAAATCAATAAAATCTAAATATACGGCTCGTACTTTGTACTTAAGGTAAATATTATATTAAATATTCAAATAATTATGCCAATTAATTTATTTTTACATTTCAGTCAAAGTTGATACCAACATGGACAATATGGATTGGCCGACAACACCAACAGCTTCGCGCACCTCATACTTCCGTAGGCGCAAACTGCCAATGAATTTATGAAAACCCAATTTTTCAAGTTTAAAAAAATTCTAAATCTCAAAATGATACAATAAAAATAACTACGACGTGCAAAATAAAATACTTAAGTTAAATTTTGAAACTATAACGTTGGGACTTTATTAATTTATTGCTTAAACAAGTAGTGAATTCTAAGCAGCACAAAGCAAAATTTAACAAACATATGCCAATAGCCTGCTTTAACCAGTTGCGGATTGTAAGCATTAACGAAAAAAAAATCCGCCCAGCATTAAACTTAGTCCCCAGCCCAACCCCACACAAAAATTTAACTACGCCACTGCCTCGCCTCCATCTTACGCCCACCACATCGTAATGGCAATATACACACAAAAACCAATATTCACAAAAATGGGTATATCTCACGAACCAATACACATTGCAATAGGCTTAAAACCTCCATATTGACAACCTCCAACACACGCAAAAATTAGATTTGAAATTCATCCACTCGTTCATGAGAACACCCATAGCACGTTAAACATAAGTTTCTTTTTATATATACAATTCTCATGTCACACAAAATTTTATGGGAATCGGTCCAGCCGTTTCGGAGGAGTATGGGCACTAACATTGTGACACGGGAATTTTATATATAAGATTATTCTGTTCGTATATTATTTATTTTTTTACTGCTCCCACTGTCGGACAATTTTTGAACTAAGCGTGTTTTTTAATTTATTTGTTGCCCCCTCTAGCGGACGATTTAGTATGTATCATATGTTTATGATTTCTTATCATTTTTAAATGGTTTCTTATATTGTTCGCTCTTGCAAAAAATTTAATTTGTTGGCGCGATCTTAAATTATCTTCGTTGTCTTCAAATTACCAAGCAAGCAGTGCGTGGGGCTCTTTTGTATTCTGTATAGAAAAAATCAAGTTTTTAAGAATTATTTTTTTTCATTTGGTCAAAATTAATTGGTATCCAGCTTTCACACAAATATAATACAGATTTTTTCCAGAGAGGAAGTCAGATTATTCAAGTTCTATAATTTCTGAAATCATGGACTTAAACTTTCCTTTTCTAAATGGCTTAAAAAAATGTTTGGTTTGATCAAGGGCTTTGAAAGCAAAAGCAAGCAGCATTCGAAACTTTTCCAGCAATCGAACAAATAAATCACTCACAAACGCAAATTTTTATTATCTTTACATAGAAAATGCAGGCAAGAGTTACTGCTTGCTGTGCCTACTGCTTGCTTTGAGGACTGCTTGTTTTATCGACAGCTTGTTTTAATGTTGCTTACGTAGGTAGCATCTTTTACGTTCGATTGCTCGAGATCTGTTTATCGTAGCAAAGCGATGGAGGACTCAATTTCTAGATAATTTCAATTATTTCAACAAAAAATATATGGATTATATTTCCGAAGAAACCTTCCGGCTTTGAGATATTTGCGAATTATCAATTTCAAAATTGAATCGGTTTTTTCAAAAACCTCATAAGTCCATAAATTCAAATTTTTCAGGAATCAATAAAAACTGTTTCGTACACAAACAAATGAGTTTTAACGGACTTTTTTATGCTTAATTTAGTATTTGAGTGATATAAAATTAGAATTGTAAATAACCTTAACAGTTTATTAATGAAAATAATGAAAAAATCCCTAAAAACTATTTTGGACTTATGTTGTTTTAGCAAGAAATAGGATTAGTGGTATAAATTTTAACCAAAACAACTGTTAAGGTTATTTAAATTAAAATTTTTTATCTTTTAAATACTAAATTAAGCATAAAAAAGTCCGTTAAAACTCATTTGTTTGTGTACGAAACAGTTTTTATTGATTTCTGAAAAATTTGAATTTATGGACTTATGAGGTTTTTGAAAAAACCGATTCAATTTTAAACATCAAACGTCATGTAAAAACCTCATAAGTCACTGGACTTATGTTGTTTTTGCAACGAACGTCTTTTTCACGGTATTTTTTGAAGAGGAAGGATTGTATTGACTTATGTAATTTTAAGCCAGAATACGTATCTACCTTTAAGGAACCATTTTCAGCAAAAAAAGCATGTTGCAAAAAAATGTGACTTATGAGGTTTTTGAAAAAACCGATTCAATTTTAATTTAAGGCAGACAGTGCAAGTGAACCAGTTCTATTACAACCTTGAGACCTTGCTTAAGAGATAATTTTATTGGCAATAAGTCATTATTCAAAGTTTGATAGAAAAATAGATATACAGCAAAAGCCGTACCAAAATATATTGCTAGGAGATGGTACAACGTAGGGGGCACAAATACGAAAACTTTTGGACTTAAAACAAAGTCCCTAACGACCACTGAAAGCTTCTTTTTTAATAATTTTTAAATGTTATTATGCCATGTAGATTTTAATTTTATAAGTACAAATGAATCACGTTAACTTTGGGATTCCCTGTACCACCATATTGCAAAAGGATATTTATTTTTTCTTTGTTTTGACCGATCCGTCCTATATGAAATAGTTTTGATCAAATTTGGTTTAGTGCTTGGCAACTATAAAAAAATATAAAAAATTACATAATTTAATAAAAATAATTAAAAAATCGATCTTGAGCAATATTGTTACATTTGCCTATAAAATAAATACATGTTTTTCATCGTATTTTAATTTATTTTAATTTTAGGCATCTATTGTATATTGAAAATTTTATTTTTTTTATATTTTAACATTGTTCCTCAAAATCGATTATACCAATATTGATTAAAAAACAGATTTTTTTTTAAAATTATTTTTTTAATATAAAGGTGTTTTTTAAACCATTTTTTTTTTTAATTTAAATTGGCAACAGGGCTTTTATAATTGACATTTTTTTTAATATTGTTCCACAAAATCGATTTGATTCACATACTGGTTAAAAAAAATTAATATTTGATTTTTATATTTATACCCTGTACCGTATGGTACCAAGGGTATATTAAGTTTGTGCAAGCCGAAAATGTATGTAACATATAGAAGGAGACGTCGGAGACACCCCAAAGTTACCTAAAATATGATCAGGGTGAATAGAGAAGTCGATATACCCATGTTCGTCTGTCCGCCTGTCCGTGTGAACGCCTAGGTCTCAGAGATGGTAAGAGCTAGAGCTACCAAACTTTCACATTAGATCCCATATTATTCCATAGGAGGCAAGTTTATTTTATTTTTTTGATATCGGGGTTAAATTATATAGCTCCCATGGGGGTGTTTGAGACGACCTCGACAAAAAAAAAAACGTTTTAGATGATATCGTAACCAAATTTGGTATTTGAAAGTTTTTTATAGTTCCCAAACACTGTACCAAATTTGATTGAAATCGGTTGACTATATCATATAGCTCCCATAGGACCGATCGGCCAAAATAACTTTTTAAAGAAAAATTCGCTATATTTCGTTTTTTAATAAAGATATCGTAACCAGATTTGGCGTTTGGAAATTTTTAGACCACTTAAGCAATGTGCCAAATTTGAACAAAATCGGTTGACTATATCATATAGCTCCCATAGGTCGATTTTCCAAAAATCGATTTTTTAACAAAATTTGTTGTGTTTCGTTTGTTTGTTAAGATATTGGGAGCAAATTTGACATTCGTGAGTATTTTATAGTTGCTAAGCACTGTACCAAATTTAATCCAAATCGTTTGACTAGATCATATAGCTCCCATAGGACCAATCGGTCCAAAAACACGTTTTTTATACAAAATTCGATGTGTTTCGTTTGTTTGTAAAGATATTTGAAATAAATTTGGCATTCAGTTAATTTTGAAGGTATTAAAGCACTGCGTCAAATTTTATTGAAATCGGTTGACTATATCATATAGCTCCCATAAAAACGATCGGTAAAAAAAAAAAATTTTTGCTTAAAAATTCTTCTGTTTTTGGTTTTTTGTGAAGAAATCGGACTTTATTACAAGCTAGTGGTACAGGGTATCCTAAAGTCGTCCGCGCCCGACTTTACGTCCGCCATTTTTTTTTTTAAATTATTTTTTTAATACTTAGGTGTTTTTAAACCATTTTTTAAAATCTAAATTAGCAACAGGGCTTTAAAACTTACAATTTTTTTAACATTGTTCCATACAATGGATTTGATTTGGTTTACATATTGCTTAAATGAATAATTTTTAAAATTATTTTCTTCTAAATATTTTATTTTATATTTTTTGTATATATTTTTTTATATATTTTTATATTTTTTTATATATTTTTTTAACTATATATATTTTTTTTAAAGCTCTGTTCCCAATTTAGATTATATATTTTGGAATATATTTTTATATATTTTTTTTATACTTTTTTTTAATATTTTTTAACTATAGATTTTTTTGAAAGCTCTGTTCCCAATTTAGATTAAAAAAACACGTTTTTTAAATTAGACCGCAACGCTTTAAGTGTAAAAACTGAAAATATGGCAACAATTTTAGTTTTAAAAAATAGTAATATTTAGTTTTAAAAAATCCCCAGGGGCAGTTTCCGGTAACTTATCCAGATAGACCCTTTGATTACGAAATCTTCATAATCAAACAAATTTTGAACAAAAATTATCGATCCTATGTGGGCTACAAATTCGTATAGCCAAGGAAAATAAATGATCTATGTCAATTTAAAAAACAAATTTCCAAAATATTTTTAGTATACTTATAAGAAGCATATTCTCGTACACTTCTCTTGTAGCTTACTTTGGTTTATTGCTCTAGATATGAGGTAATTGATTCATTTAATTTTCAACTAAAAATAAAAACCTAAATCGACATAAAAAAAATACACAACGTACAAAAAGCATTAAATTTTCTTATCTAGACTAAATAAAAATTGATTTACAGAGTGCGCAGTTCATGTCATAAAGTTAATAACAGAAAACGGGCGCATTTTTAGATAGTATACTATATGCTAGGTATATATATATATATATCGTATCGTATGGTACATCACAAATACTATTATAGACTTTAAACAGACTTTGGTCTTTGGAATTTATCTATACTACTTATTGTTTGGCAGCAGGGTTGCTATAAAATTACGAGAGGTATTATGGCAACCCCCACTGGAGCCAAGCAACACTGCTTTATCGACTTAAATTTTTCCAAGGCTTTAGGCAGTCCAACGTTCGATTTGTATAGTTGCATGTTTGATGCCATACTTGGAGCTGGCGCTCAGCCGGCTGGCCTGTTGTAGAACGACATTCGCATCCGTCAAAGGGTCTGTAAGTTGGATAAATAGGTGTTTAAGTACAAAGCACATAATAGCGGCAGGGCGTTGAGAGTGTCACCCACCAATGACCAGATGCACCATGAGCACACTGTAGTCACTCGTATGCTGCCAGACATTCAAATGATGCAATGATCTGCAATTTAAGAGCATTAAGTCAAAGCGTATAACAAAGGCTTTTGTTTGACTCACTTGACCCCCTCAATGCGTCCAAGTTCCAGCTGCAATGTGCGCAGACAGACTTGCTGCGGCACCGCATCCAGCAAAATGGCCACAGACTCACGGAAGAGACGCACCGTGGTCATAATGACAATTACCGAGAAGAGCAATGTACAAAGCGGGTCCACATACTTGGCACTCGGCTGTGAGAGCACATGAAATTGAATTAGTCACAATTATTGCATTTAATTGACACTGCTTGCTCCCGGGTCTGGTGGTTGCGTGCAGCAGGTCTAGACATTGTACAGGGACTTACGCAAAATTTGATTAATACTGCCGCCAGAAAGACGCCAATGCTCTGCACCAGATCACCGATGACGTGTATCATGGCGGCGCGTAGATTCAAGTTGGCTTCCCCATCATCATCAGCGTTATGCGAGTCATGTTTGTGGTTGCTAATTTTTTTTCGTTGTGGGTTAAAAATCAAATGTAATTTCAATCAATGCAACTAAATTAAATTTAAATAAAATAAAATTAAATAAATTGCTCTTAACCACACACGCACACATGCACACATTAAGCTCCCAATCAACAATTGACCAACAACGATTTGGAGCTTTCGTCCTTTTTTTGGTTTTGTTGGTTGGCGCTGGACTAAATGCATGAAAGCGTTAACCACAGCCCATAAAATTGCAACAAGCCATTTGAATCAATATAAAAACCCAAACCAAAGAACTGATACAGTAAAATAGGTACACTGGGAGAAAAAATTGAATCATGTTTCGCGAAAGAGCTAATTACACTAGTTAACAAATTAAAATGATTGTTGGTATTCTCCACATGTTTTAGTTATTACCATAGTAAAATGCCACGTTAAAGCCGAAAATAATGCTCAAACATTTGTACATGGCAAAGATTTCGAGATATTTCGAAAAACCCATTTCTCGAAATTGAAAAAAAAAAATTTCCTTACTTAAAAGCAAATATCTCTGATTGTACCAAAATGATTTTGTTAAATTTCCAAGCTGTTAATTTTACAAAAATATTCTCCAAAGATAGAATGATCGATCAACTATCTACAGTTTAGTAAAAAATTGAAACTCTATAGGCTTTTTTCTCGAAAAAACTAATTATACTATTTAACAAATTATAAAACACCAAAAATAAAGCCAAAAATTTTTGCATTAAAAATATTTTGAGATATTTCAAAAAATGAATTTTTCTAAATTAAAAAAATATTTTCTTCACTTAAAAGTAAATATCTCTGATAGTAACAAACTGATTTTGTTAATTTTCCTGTACATTTTTCAAAAATATGTTCCAAGTATAATCAATCTACAGTTAAGTAAAAAAAATTGTCAAAATCGGTTTGGTAAAACCACTTTTTTTTTTTTTTTTTTTTTGAAAATGGATTCTTCTATGAAAGAAAAGTTAGGAAAATTTTTTCGGCTTTACCGTTTTATAACGAAAATGAGAAAAACAAGTTGAGGATGAACTTTCCTGTTAACTAGTGCTATTTTTAAACCGGTTTTTTGAATTCGATGTTACGAAAGTATCAGCACTTTGGGTTTGTAGTATAGCCTCTCCTGTTCAGTGAAGTTTTTTGAAGTTACCATATAATCAAGGGTCATTGGGCCAATTCTGATGGCGGTGGATTTGAATTTAGCAAAATACATAACAAAATTTTCTCCCCGATCAGGCGAGGATTCACGATTTGATCATAGGGGAATTTTTCAATTCGAAATGCATATACACATATCAGAAGTCACAAAAAACTATCAGCTCATTTTTCCATCTTGTGGGGGGTCCAGATCGGAAGTGTCCCCCCTTGGTTCCGCCACTGGCCTATACGTAATTTTGTTATTTTTTATGTATTCTAGATAAAATATTTTAGGTCAAGCTTGCTAAGGGTATATTTTATAAAAAATGTCAACATTTCCTTCCAAACCAGGCTCACATGAGTTTAAGTACAAGATTTGATGGCTCTTACAAAATAAAGTGGAATTTCCATGCCGTTTGTAGAAGACGGGGTCTAAGATGTATATGTTTTTGCCTCTATCTTAAGAAGTTTTCACATAATCTGCAACTTTTGGGAGCTTACTATATTTGGGACTGTGGTTCATAATTGTAAAAAATGAGACGGGTGGCTTTAAAGTTCTTAAAAGGAACGGGACATGAATCCTAAAAACAACGTTTTAGTAGGAGATTTAGGAGGCCATAGGAATGGCCTATGTTAAACGAACTAAAATACGAAGATTATTTTATACGTTTTAGGAATTTAAGAAACCCTTGATCTATCGTATTGCACCTATATATGCATAATTTTGGTAAATCCCATGAAACGTTTCATGTTGAATAATTTTGGAAAATTCCATCAATCGCTTCATGTTGTTTGAAAGTGGGGAAGCAGTGGCGGATCTACGGGGGCGGTTTTCGGGTCCGGATCCCCCAAAAGTTCGAAAAATGGGTTAAAAGTTTTTTGCGAGTTCAAATGCACATACTCTTCAAAGTAAAGAACCCCCCAAGACCAAATCCTAGAACTAATACCGACCTATGCAGAAGTAATATAAACACTTTTTGGAAACGGAATAGATTTGCGGAATTGATATCATGCATAGGTTATTGGTTTTGCAAAAAAGTCAAAATATTTTTGCTTAATAAGTTTATCCAATTCGTAAGATGATTTTCTGTCGTTTGTATATAAATACTCAAAGTTCGAATATTGTCTCTCCTTAGAGACTTGAAAAACAAATTTTGTAAGCTTCCGAAGCTTTAACACTTATTTTTAACAGTATAATCCAAACTTTTTGCCATAAATATTATTTATTTTTTTCAGCTATTTTTTTTAATGAAGGTACGTATGCATTATCAAAAATGGCGACGATAAAAAACTTGGAATTTTTTCACAAGATTCTTCCACCCATCTTCCCCTTTTTGTTATTTACGCTAACAAAGAGCAGTTCACGCTACTGCTGGCGCCCTCTAGTTGTCAGTTTCTCAAAAAAAATGGACTGCATTGATTGCTTGCCAAGCTACGTACTCGTTTTCGATGCTGCGTACTGGCTTTCAAAAGAAAAGTTTTATTCACTTTTTGTTATTGGCGCTAACAAAGAGCAGCTCATGCTACTGCTGGCGCTATCTAGTTGTCAGTTTCTCAAAAAAAATGGACTGTAATTCTTGCTTACAAAGCTACGTACTCGTTTTCGCTGTTGCGTACTGGCTTTCAAACGGAAATTTTTATAGAGCTGATTAGAGAAATCTGAGCTCGTTACGAGCTTAATTTTCTAGATGGATCATTTTGTACCTGTATCCGGAATTTTACCAGTTGGAGGGACTTTGTTTTTAATTTAACTAAGAATTGATGAAGAAAAACAGGTGGGTCCCGAAAACTCCCTTCATTAATCCGCCACTGATGAGCGGATTTTGATTTAATTTAGAATTGATTAAGCAAAACTGGTATTGAATCCCGAAAACCCCTTCCATCACTCGACCACTGATTTTAGTATTTTTATACCAAAGTGCAATTAAACATTATTTCACATATAAAAAATTTTCACACCTAATATCTATAGCCCCTTTTTTTTTCTCAGTGTACCAAGCACCATCCCATATGTACACCTACCCATTTTGTTGAATTGACGTTAAGCCATTTGTTATAACAACATTATGGCCATTTGGCATTGTTATATTACTGCCTGGGTTAGTCTCATTTGAGGGCGTTGCATGTGTGTGGCTATGGCCAATTCCATGCCCATGCCCGTGTCCATGGCTGTGTCCATGTCCATTCCCATGACTGTGTCCGTGGCCTGTTGCGCTGCTCAGCCAGGAACCGTGCAAAACGAACATCATGCTGAAAATCAGTTAAATATTAAATTAAAATTTATGTCTTGTGTGCGAACTTTTTTCTTTTTTTCTCTTTACTTTACTTACACAATATTAATGCCAATTCCGATGCCTGATATTAACATCATCATATCGGCATCCAAGTTGAAGTCCTTGGAGTAGATGCGCTCAATGGCCATAACGACTAACATGGCCGTCAGCAGCCAAATGCCCAAAATGGATGCCAGAGCGCCAATAACCTCTGTGTGTAGTTAATCGAAATTTAGTGCTTTAGTTAGTTATCGATAAATTTAGTAAGTGATTGGAGTAAAAAAATAATTAGTTAAGTGTAGGGAGTGATTGATTATAAAGTAAGAATATTTTATGGAACTTGTGATAGGAGGAAGGAGTTTGGGGTAAAAATAAATGAAAAGCCGCAAGAAAATCCCTAAGAATTTAAATAATGTTTGACAATAAATTACATTTGATTTGATTCAAGTAATATGATCTCCGTGCTTTTGATCCAAACTAAGAAAGAAAAAACCCAGAAAATATTACTGGAATTTAAGTTAAAAAAATTTCAATTAAAAAATTTGACCCAATCCCTGTCTAGACTGGCAATGGCATTCCAAAAGCCTTGCCTATATATTTAAAACAATTTAAAAATTACAAATCCTGCGGATTAAGCCAACTCATTAAAACGTTCTACAATTAAGACGACCTAAAGGTCGCTGGTCTTAGCCCATATTAATATGTATACATGTGTGTGCGTGCGTCTGTGTATGTGTTCAGGCCCTCTAAACTGTTGCAATAATAATAGAGTGATGATGACCTGGCTTAAATGCAATTACAGTTCGCTTTAGGCGAGAATGTATGTGTGGATGTGGTGTGCTGTGTTGCATACTTATTGGCACAATCAGAAGATACACCTTACCCCCCACACCCCACACCACACCACCACTACTACTATCATTGTATATATGTATATCGAGAACATTGAGCAAGTGCACACACTCATTAGCATAGTGTCAAACATAATTGGGTACTTACCAAAGCGTTTGTAACCAAAGGACATGCGTGCATCCGGAGGTCGACCGCCTAACCAAATTGCAACCAGTCCGATGACGAAACTAATGCAATCCGACGCTAAATGTGCGGCATCTGTCATAATGGCCAGGCTGCCGGCCATATAACCGCCAAGGAATTCAATGATCTGTGTGGTTTACGAGTCGTTGTAATCATATGTGGTTTCGGGGCAATGGTGGCAACAAATTTATCATAATTAAATCAAGCATGCACACAGATGCACACACGCACATACAGTTGCCTATAATTACAAGTCCGTGTATGCCACTGTGTGTCTGTGTGTGTGTGCTTGTTGTTGCACATTGCTCGGTATACTCACCATGAATATGCAACAGAGTGAAATTGCGAGCAGAATTTTAAATTTGGCCTCCTGCGTCGATTTGCTTTTAAGGTTTGCACCAAAGCCAAGCTGCCCGCTGTGGCAGCCACGTTCATTGCCACCACCACCTCCATGTCCACCATTTCCCCGCTGCTGCTGCGGCGGTTGCTCGTGCTGCAAGTGCCACAAACATACTGACTGATAAATATGACTGTATATATTTAGGGTAAGGGGTAGATGGGGGTTTAGGGCAAGTAGTATGTGCATATAAATGGAACTGAACTTTGCATATTTAAAGCATACAAATTTCATTGCATAAAAACGAGCTGAACTCAGACTTATTAATCTTTTGATATCCTTGCAAAAGGAGTACGATTTATATATGAGTTTGTCAAGCAGTTGGCGGCCCAAAAAGAGTAAAATTTTGTTTCGTTTATTAATTTTTGGGTATCGGGTTTTTAAAGTAGACTCAGAAGCTTGTTGGGTTATATTTCAACATTTTTTAAGCTCTTTACTAAAAAGGAATTTAATTTTTGGAATAAGTCTAGCTTGCAAAAATGATTTTAGCAGCAGTTTAAAATGTTTTTACGAGGCTCGCAGCTTAAAGTGAACAGAGGATCAGGATTATTAAACATTAGGTTTTTTTTCCGAAAAAGGTTTTTCCTCCTCGGTGGGGCACTGCGGTCTAAAGGTCTTTTGTTCCATACCCTTAAGTTAAAGCAAAAGACTTTCCGCTTCCTGCATGAATAGCATTATGTCTTTTGTTGGTATTGACCTGAGATGGAAGGGACTAATCCGTTCCTTTGCCATGTGACAGGCTCTGCCCCATACCAGCGCTGGGCAGTCACCGAGAATATGTCTGATGGTTTAATCATCTTCTAGACAGAGCCTGCACTCTGAAGAGTCCGATAGGCCAACTTTCTGTAGATGGTATCTAACAATGAGGTGGCCAGATAGGTAACCTCCAGGAGCTAAAGGCCCGTTCTGCCAAGACCTTTTGTCTTGATCGCATCCAGAGATTTGACAAGCACTTTTGCTTGACGAAGACCCGAAAGTGAGAACCAGTATCTCCTATGTTCTCCTACGTTTCATTTGTTTATCAGGATTTGATTGTGGACCAAGCAATGCCACAAAACGGTGCAGGAGATGTACTCAGGGTGGAGGCACCCTGTCGTGCTAGATAATTTTACCATCCACTACCGAGTGTTAACATAGCACGACTTTGTTCCGGGCGGACAAGGTTTGGAGGAAGTTATGGCCTTCTTTAACCATCCTGGAGAAGATGATCCAGGATGACAATAAAAAAACCATTAGGTTAATAAAAATAAAACCAAACCAAACTATAAAAGAATATAAGCAGAAACATCAAAAGGAGATGACTCACATCTCTCACTAGGTCAAAAAATCAGAGGCAAGATTATTCTGCGT
>JBAMAX010002541.1:0-60474 GCA_037043745.1 Chymomyza amoena
TCCTGGGGCTTTGAATGCAACGACCCAAACAACATGCTGTATAGACTTTCAAATGCCCACCCAATCCTTTTTTGGGAATACTACGTGCAATTTCTAGGCAAAAAATAAAAATAATAATACCAGCATGTCGGGTTTCATAAATAACCTCCCAAATATTGTACCTAGTTTGGCGTTGTATCGGAACCATGATATACCATATTTTGGACTTTAAATTCGGTACAAAAACCAAAAAACCTTTGGGTCAGAAATTTGTTACAAAAGGTTGTAATATAAATCTTAAGTCTCTTCACAAAGAGTTTCAAATATTATTGTAGCATCATTTCCCTTAGCTGTTGAGCTATTTTCATAATATTATATCAAACCTTCCCTTTCTTGAGAAGCTAGCCCAGCTGTTATATTACATTCTCAAATAAAAACGATTACAAATATTGGCACACTTTGTAAGGTTTGTCTAGCTCCATCGAATTCAATAAAAGTTAGATTAAATAAAAGTAGTAAATAGTTGCACATCTAAGCATACATCTGATACAACAAATTTGTTTTTGTTTGTGCCGACCATTGACTGGAGACAGATATATAGCTACCTGTATTGTTTATCTAATCAGTTGAAACTAGTGGGTTACCCCCCGGAGGTTTGATCGCAAATCACTCACTCGAAGTTATCAAAAAAAAAATCGATTGATTGCAGTGACGTGCCTACAAAAAACGACTATATAAGCTTCGGAAATCTGTGCTGTTTTCAGTGTAAGACTTGGTTCCGACTAAGCAGTAGCATTATGTTAACCTTCAAAACTATTGTGTGCTTGGCCTTCTTGGCGTTGGCCAATGCTCAGTTCTCGCCGAACTATGAATCCGGCCGTAATGGCATGGTTCATTTGTTTGAGTGGAAGTGGGATGACATCGCAGCCGAGTGTGAAAACTTCTTGGGTCCTAAGGGATTTGCTGGTGTGCAGGTAAGTCACAGGCGCAAATTAAACTTGGCGCCCATCTAAATATTTTCTTTCGGATTCTTTAAGGTCTCGCCCGTCAATGAGAATGCTGTGATTAGCAGTCGTCCCTGGTGGGAGCGCTATCAGCCCATCTCCTACAAGCTAACCACCCGTTCTGGTAATGAGGAACAATTCGCCAACATGGTCAGACGCTGCAACAATGTGGGTGTCCGTACCTATGTCGATGTCGTCTTCAATCATATGGCTGCCGATGGTAACTCTTATGGTACTGGCGGCAGTACTGCTAATCCCAGCAGCAAGAGCTTCCCAGGCGTACCTTACTCCAGTCTGGACTTCAATCCCACTTGTGCTATTACCAACTACAATGATGCCAACAATATTCGCAACTGTGAATTGGTTGGTCTGCACGACTTGAATCAGGGAAATTCCTATGTGCAAGAAAAAATTGCAGACTTCCTTAACCATTTGACTAGCTTGGGTGTTGCCGGTTTCCGTGTGGATGCTGCCAAGCATATGTGGCCTTCCGATTTGCAAGTCATCTACAATCGTCTCAACAATCTGGAGACTTCTCATGGTTTCCCTAGCGGCGCTCGGCCCTACATTTTCCAGGAAGTTATTGACATGGGCGGTGAAGCTGTCACCAAATACGAATACACTGATTTGGGTGCAATTACTGAATTCCGTCACTCCGATTCCATTGGCAAGGTATTCCGCGGCAAGGACAAGCTTACCTATCTGAGCAACTGGGGCACCGCATGGGGCTTTGCACCTTCCGATCGCTCATTGATATTCGTTGACAATCATGATAACCAACGTGGTCATGGTGCTGGTGGCGCTGATGTGCTCACCTACAAGGTGCCCAAGCAGTACAAGATGGCCTCTGCCTTCATGTTGGCCCATTCCTTTGGCGTACCACGTATAATGTCTTCCTTTAACTTCGATAACACCGATCAGGGACCACCCGCCAACGGCGAGGAGATCAAGTCACCTGGTTTTGATGGTGATGTCTGCACTGGTGGCTGGACTTGCGAGCATCGTTGGCGCCAGATTTACAACATGGTTGGTTTCAGAAACGCCGTTGAGGGAACCACCGTTCAAAACTGGTGGGACAATGGCGAAAACCAGATTTCTTTCAGCCGTGGTAACAAGGGCTTCATTGCCTTTAACAATGATAACTATGGATTGGAAAAATCACTGCAAACTGGTCTACCAGAGGGCACGTACTGTGATATAATCTCGGGCACCAAGAGCGGTTCATCCTGTACCGGCAAGAGTGTCTATGTAGGACATGATGGACTTGCCACTATCAACATTCAACAGAATGAAGATGATGGTGTCTTGGCCTTGCATGTGAACGCTAAGTTGTAAATTGCGCGAAATTTTGTGAAATAAAATATTAAAACCGAAATAATTTTGTTGTATTGAAATCTCTTTGGGAGTATTGCTATTGGTATTGGGGACTGAAGTCTCCAATGACTAAAATAGGTTTAAAGTGAAGTTCTATGAAATGTGTGACAACTGGGAAATATTCCCTATGAATGTAGTAGATTAGGTTAGGTTGAGAAGGCAGCTGAGTCAGTGATTCAGATCACCTAGAGACCATGAGTGTCATTGTGTTGCCTAACTGTGAGAGAAGGAGGAAAGAAAGTGAAGAGAGGGAAGGATTTTGGAGGAGTCTCTAATCGCCTGTCACTCGTGTTGCAGAATCATTTTGAGGATTCCAGAAAAGCAGCTAGATTTGCTATGGGTAGGTATGCTAGACTGCCCAGATCCTCAAAGAATTGTTTACCCAGAAAATGGGTTCATCTAACAAGCGCTGGGTAGTCGCAGTGTTAGATTTTTTTTGTCTCTTGCTCATCTCCGCAGCTGCGGCAAAAATCATGATGGGGAACGTGCAGCCTCTCAGCCATATTGCCTATGATATAGTGCCCCGTTATTGCTGCGACCACCATTTTGGTCCTGTTTTTATGAAATCGCAGGTGTTTGGAATTTTGGGTTGTGTCTTGGCCAGAGTGCTCGGAAGATCTGATAACTCAACACCATGTCCCATTGTAGTAGGTACTATAAAATTCCTAACCTAGACAGAGGGGTAAAGAGCAATATCTTTCAGTAGAAGTTAGCTCAGCCTTTACTTTACATTGTTTAATGTTATACGTTTTATATATTGACACACTTTATCAAATGAACAACTCCATTTAATTAAATAATGGTAAGATTAAATAATAGAACAAATAATGTTATGGATAATATTTACCCAGCCCATCGAGCGGACTCGCAGACTCGCCTATATAAACTGAGGCAGAACCTGGACTGAATTCAGTTTGCGACTTGGTTTCGACTAAGCGGAATTATGTTCAACTTAAAAATTATTGTGTTTTTGGGCTTCCTGGCACTGGCCAACGCCCAGTTCGCGACCAACTATGTTTCCGGACGCACTGGCATGGTTCATTTGTTCGAGTGGAAATGGGATGATATTGCGGCCGAGTGTGAGAACTTCTTGGGTCCTAAGGGCTTTGCCGGTGTGCAGGTAAGTTGGCAGAAAAATTACATTTACGGAGCCCAAATAACTCCTTTTCAAATTACTAATCAGGTTTCGCCTGTCAATGAGAATGCAGTGCTTGGTGGACGTCCCTGGTGGGAGCGCTATCAGCCCATCTCCTACAAGCTAACCACCCGTTCCGGCAATGAGGAACAGTTCGCCAGTATGGTCAAGCGCTGCAACAATGTGGGTGTCCGCATCTACGTTGATGTGGTCTTCAATCATATGGCTGCCGATGGTGGCAAATATGGTACTGGCGGCAGCACTGCACAACCCAGCAGCAAGAGCTTCCCAGGCGTGCCTTACTCTAATCTGGACTTCCATGCTTCCTGCGCAATTAGCAACTACAACGATGCGTCAAATGTACGCAACTGCGAGCTTTCGGGTCTGCATGATCTGAATCAAGGCAATTCTTACGTGCAGGACAGAATTGTGGATTTCCTAAATCATTTGATTAGCTTGGGCGTTGCTGGTTTCCGCGTGGATGCCGCCAAGCATATGTGGCCTTCCGATTTGAAAGTCATCTACAATCGTCTCAACAATCTGCAGACATCACATGGTTTCTCCAGCGGCGCTAAGCCCTACATTTTCCAAGAGGTTATTGACTTGGGCGGTGAAGCTGTCAGCAAATACGAGTACACTGATTTGGGTGCTGTTACCGAGTTCCGTCACTCCAATTCCATTGGCAGAGTATTCCGTGGTAAGGACCTGCTGAAGTATCTGAAGAACTGGGGCACTGATTGGGCTTTTGCTCCTTCCGATCGCTCGCTGGTATTTGTGGACAATCATGACAACCAGCGTGGTCATGGTGCTGGTGGCGCTGATGTGCTCACCTACAAGGTGGCCAAGCCGTACAAGATGGCCGTAGCCTTTATGTTGGCTCATACCTTTGGCACACCACGCATTATGTCTTCCTTTAACTTTGACAATACCGATCAAGGTCCACCCTCAATTGATGAGAAGATCAGCTCGCCTAGTTTTAATGGTGATATCTGCACTAATGGCTGGACTTGCGAGCACCGCTGGCGGCAGATTTACAATATGGTGGCCTTTAGAAGAGCCGTCGAGGGCACCAGCATTCAGAACTGGTGGGACAATGGGACTAACCAGATTGCTTTCAGTCGTGGAAACAAGGGCTTCATTGCCTTTAACAATGATAACTATCAATTGGAAAAGACTTTGCAAACTGGTCTGCCACAAGGCACCTATTGTGATGTGATTTCGGGCTCCAAGAGCGGTTCAGCCTGCACGGGCAAGAGCGTCTATGTGGGACATGACGGACTAGCCACTATCTCCATTCAGCAATACGAGTCCGATGGGGTTCTGGCTCTGCATGTTAATGCCAAGCTATAAATTGTACGAGTTTGAGAACTATAAGATCTTTAAACATAAAAAAAAAATTGAATAAATAAACTGTATTACTGATGTGGGAATCAAAGTCCATAAAAGACCTTAAAGCTTTAAGAATCATCATCATCTTTTCTAATAGAGTTGGGAACAGCAGCGTCACAAAAGAGTAGAAAACTGAGAGCTTTGCACTTAACTCTTACAAAAAGCTCTTATTATTGCCTTGCTCTTACTTATCGTAATCGCTTCAAGTTCACTTTAACAAAAGTGCCTAAAAGTATGCTTTAAAATTTTTTGTAAATTGATTAAACTTGTGCACAAAAGCTCAAGATGGGTCACTTTTGATAAAAGACGCCATTTTAGATGACAGACGCAGGTGCAGCAATACACTCACACTAGCGTACGTATAATACATACAAGTTATGCCAATTCATATACTGACTTATTTATTAGAAATTTTCTTTATTTCTTCTCCTTTTTTAGTTTTCGGAGAGTGGCTTATGACACTTTCAGAAGTTTAATGCCGATTTACGCAATGCATGCTGCATTTTACATGCCCTTCGACTTTACATACATAAATATGGCACATTATCCTGCAGCTTACATATACTAGAACATAATCATTTGTCAGCTGTTGGCAGTTCTATGCAGGGGAAAAATAGAGGAAAGGAAAATATGTTTTCTTATGCATGCAATGCTAAGATTTATCAACAATGCAGTTATTTGTGTTCATCACACAGGCAAATTTTTTTAAAGTACACAGCGAGAAAAAGCGAAGGTAAGTAATTAAATTTCGTAAAAAAAACACTTTAATTAGATGAGATAAAATTTAATTTTTTTGTTTTAATTAAGGAAATTATTTGTAGTTGAAAAAAAAGGTAAGTTTTGTCGTCAGTACGCAGCACCTCAAAAACACTTCCGAACAAAAGTTACAACTTAATTGTTTTTGTTAATTGTATGTATGTGGTAATATTCTGGTATGTTTTGTGCTTTTAGTGAACTTTTTTAAAAAAATTTTTATTGCATTATTTTTGAATGCTGAACGTAATTTTAAATCGTGATTAAAGTCTCTTCCGTTTTAAAATTGTCTTAGGCTGCCAGTACGCAGCTTTAAGATAGTAGAAGTGTAGAACTTAAATTCTTGTGATTTTTTTTTTCAAATTTGCATATGCCCAAAATGAGAGTATTCAACTTGGTCAGTTTTGTGCTGTTCTTTTTTCTCGCTGTGTAATTGTAGTTGTTGTCGTTTTTGTAATGCCATAGCTTCAATTTAAATCTGCTGGGTAAATAGCTGCAACTGCTGTTGCACACAAATAAAGATGCATACGCAAAAGGATGCACACACACACACACACACACAGAGAGTGAGGATAGGTTTGGAGTCGAAGACCGGTTCCCTGGCCATAATGTTGCTGCTTCCTGGCAAGTCAATGTAAATTTTTGTTGCAAAAAATAAAAAGATATATACATACATAACATGCATACATAACTTGTGTCCATGTGTGCATTTGGCCATGCCTGCTGCTCGCTCGGCTTGATATGAATAAATGTGCTCAACTATATCAAAGGATTTTCATGTCATTTACTTGAGGTCAAGTAAGTTGGCAAAACCACACCCACATACTATGTATGTATGCACATATGTATCTACTGAGGTATTACTATAACAGGACAAAAATGTACACAATTCAGATGAGCACAACACACAGATACACACAAACGCACACACACGCCCACACAATGAGTTAGAGTCAAGTATATATATATATATATATAAGACTGCTTGCATTTTGTGTGTACACATGTATGGGTAAGTTTCCTGACTCAAGTTCCTGCCTGCCTCGCTTATGCAGATTGTATTGTAAATATATTCAAAACAGCGCATAATTCTTAATAAACTCATAAAATTGCCAAGTAAATCAGTTTCCTAAGCGAACGCAGAACGAAGATGATGCTAAAGTCGACTTTTTTATTACGCCAAACGCAATTTTCATATGTACCATGCAAAAATTCTGATTTAACATATGCTTGTGTACCTGGATATGTATATACCTATATATAAATATGTATATGTGTGAATATATATGTATGTCTAAGCGTGTGGTCTACGTTGGTAAAGAAAAATCCATCTGCTGGTAAGCACAAAACGACAGGACAAAAAGGTTGCAGTACAAAAAAGATTTACTGCGGTCAAGTCTAAGTGAAAATACTCTTCAGTTTGGAAAATTTGAGGTAAGTTTTATAAAAACAGTTTTATTTTAAATAACTTTTTTTTTTCTACGTCACTGACCGTAACAAGGGGTTACGACCCATAAAGATGCCACTGAAGCATAAACGCATTCCTTACTTCATTCTCCTTCAAGCCGAGGCATCCCAAGGCTAGGAGATCCACCATTGTCGAGTCTTCCCATGCGCTCCTCTCTGTGGTCAAAGTCTTTCCAGTGTGTTTCCCTTGAATACATTTTTAGCTGGAGTATTCTCATCAATACGAATGACATGACCAAGCCAGCATCTGATTATGTTAGTGCCACTGTAAAGCTCATAAAGCTAATGGTTTATACCTTACTTATTTACCGGTCCAAAGATTCGATTTCGAGAGGTTTTTCTATTAAAAGACCACTAATGTTACCTTATCGGATATTGACAATGTTTGTACAGGGTTTTTTTTTTGTATGTCGACAGAGGGCTATACTCTCCAATTCCTTACTGAGCCGAAAGTAACACCGGTTTGGCAACGACGTTATGCCGAGCGATATCATTTATGATTGACTCCGTAGTATTTACAATCGCGTAAAGAAATAAAAAATCTTACGTATTACTTTTCTCATAAACACTGATTTCTCATGCATCCACAAACCTAATCGGTTAGGATGATCGTGACAACCTCATCCGTCTTATGTGATCTCCATTTCTTAATTGACGACTGGGACTAAAGTGGTGTCGTTTTACAAGAATCATTCTCTACTTGAACGTGATGCCAAAGTAAACAACTTCCTTGACGGTATGAAAATCATAACAAGGTACTGATTCGTCCAGTTCAATGCTGAAGGAAGGCGTATACCTCGTTACGCCCAGACTACCAGATCGAGATACTGAAAGATTTGTTTTAATATCTACATGGCTCCAGTCTTTTGGTACGTCCAATGGTGTCTATTCATGCACATAATTACCAAAGCAAGTTTACAGATTTATAAAGTTGGCTCACGATTGGTGGCCTATTGGAAACAAACCAGTATGATCTCTGCTCTGGCGATGCATTAAATAAGTAGACTAGGTGACTCGGAACCCTGACTGCTTTAAACGCCATTCCGCGGTCTTTATTTTATTCAGATAATTTCAAAGTTTTCATTCAAGGGTTGCTGCCGTTTTTATTACCACTTTCATGATACATTTTAATGTTTCGTATGAGTTTTCACCTGCATGATCTCAGCGTGTGGAGACTTATATTGTGCACACCATATGAAGTATAGTTGTCACATAGTGTAAGTTTCACTACGATAAATTCACGCACACGAATACAATCGGTACCAAACCGATATTTATACAAAAATACTAAAATCACAATTTAAAGATTTTGGATAGGAATAAGAGGGCGAAAAAAGCGTTGCGACCTATTCTCTTACCGTCGAGTCGTTTGGAAAAAGTGCAACAATAAACACGAACATTTTTTATCGTGACAACGTCATCCGTCTAAAGTGATCTCCAATTTTAATTGATGACTGGTATTTTAATAGTGTCGTAAGGCAAAAAAGATTTGTCCCTCAAATAAGGTGCCATTAAACATTAAACAAGACCTTGACGAGATGAAAAGCATAACTACGAACTGATGGTCAGTTCGCCACATCTCACTGCTAACGAAATACGTATAATTCGTAATGCCCAGATTCACTACCAGATCCACTAAAAGATTAATACTCACTATCTTACTGAAACTTATATTGTGCACACCGTATGAGATGTTGCTTTCATAAGGCGTAAATTTCACCTCGATACATTTACGCTCACTAACACAATCGGTACCACATTGATTTTTTAAATAAAAAAAAATAAAAAAGCGTATATAAAATTTTGGTTGGGGATCACCACCATAATCATGGTTATCATTTAGCTCTACAACCCGGGCTGGGTTTTGGTTTTCTCTATAATCAAACTCAATTCTTCCCGATCTTGTGCAAGGTCCTTTCAATTTTTTATACCGATTGCTCTAATGTTAACTCTTATGCAATCGATTAGTCTTTTTGGGAACGTCCCATTTTTCTAGGCTAAGTTGGTTTATATTCTAATATGATGGTATAGATGGGGATAGGAGGTTGAAAAATACTTTAAGACCTAATCTTGTACCTACCGTCAAGTGGTTTGGGAGAAGTACGATCACAAACATCGTGACACGAGAATTTTTTATTTAAATATATAGTATAACTTTAACTTTTAGTATTTATTCGACACAGAGATAAGCTTCATTGATGTAAAAATGTTTTGTTTCCCAATTAAATGCTTTTTGGGATAGAAAAAAAAAAGATATTTATACCCTGTACCGTATGGTACTAAGGGTATATTAAGTTTGTGCAAGCCGAAAATGTATGTAACATATAGAAGGAGACGTCGGAGACACCCCAAAGTTACCTAAAATATGATCAGGGTGAATGGAGAAGTCGATATACCCATGTCCGTCTGTCCGTCTGTCCGTCCGTGTGAACGCCTAGATCTCAGAGATGGTAAGAGCTAGAATTACCAAACTTTCACATTAGATCCCATATTATTCCATAGGAGGCAAGTTTATTTTATTTTTTTGATATCGGGGATAAATTATATAGCTCCCATGGGGGTGTTTGAGACGACCTCGACAAAAAAAAGCGTTTTAGATGAATAATTCGTTTGTTTATGAAGATATTATAACCAAATTTGGTATTCGAAAGTTTTTTATAGTTCCCAATCACTGTACCAAATTTGATCGAAATGAGTTGACTATATCATATAGCTCCCACCATAGGACCGATCGGCCAAAATAACTTTTTTAAAGAAAAATTCGCTATATTTCGTTTTTTAATAAAGATATCGTAACCAGATTTGGCGTTTGGAAATTTTTTAGACCACTTAAGCAATGTGCCAAATTTGAACAAAATCGGTGACTATATCATATAGCTCCCATAGGTCCGATCTTCCAAAAAATCGATTTTTTCACAAAATTTGTTGTGTTTCGTTTGATTGTTAAGATATTGGGACTAAATTTGACATTAGTGAGTATTTTATAGTTCCTAAGCACTGTACCAAATTTAATCCAAATCGTTTGACTAGATCATATAGCTCCCATAGGACCAATCGGTCCAAAAACACGTTTTTTATACAAAATTCGATGTGTTTTGTTTGTTTGTAAAGATATTTGAAATAAATTTGGCATTCATATCTTTTTTAAGGTATTTAAGAACTGTGCCAAATTTTATTGAAATCGGTTGACTATATCATATAGCTCCCATAGGAACGATCGGTCAAAAAAAAAATTTTTGCTTAAAAATTCTTCTGTTTTTTGGTTTTTTGTGAAGAAATCGGACTTTATTACAAGCTAGTGGTACAGGGTATCCTAAAGTCGTCCGCGCCCGACATTACGTCCGCCATTTTTTTTATTTATTTTTAAATCTTAGGTTAAGTATCTTAAAATTGTTTTTAAAAAGCGGTGTACGACAATATCTTCAAGCACTTTCTCTTAATCGCAACAGACTCCATGATTTTACGAAAATGTTTTAACGTTAAGTCTATTATATCAAAGTATTTTTTTTTTCTTTAAAAAAATTACATATAATATGTATATAAAAAGGAGATCAGGCTTCCAGCCATTCCCACTTCGATATAACTAGCAAATTTTTAAGACATTAAGGAAAAAAAAATATTTTAGGGGATGAAAAATTAAAAAATTTTCAAAGACTTATAGTAAAACAAATTGTTTCTTAAATATATTTCTTTTAAAAAATATTTATTTTATGCATCGTCCAAATAATTAATAATTCTATTTTTACTATATTTTCTACTAAAATTGCAAAAAAAAGACTTTTTTCCTCATACCAGCGCTACCTTAACTAACTACTTTTCGAATATTCATTTTGCACAAACTTTGCCATAAACTTTTAAGACTTTTTATTTCGTGAAGTGTATCAAAATATATCTCACAAGTCGCATCAAAAATGATATGAACGCTGATGTGATGTATGTGCAGATGAGGAGTGAGGTATGTCTAAATTGCGGTTCCTCGACTTAGGCTAAAGCACTGCTAAATATACACACACATACACTCTATCTCATACACACACTCTCACACACACACACATACACACACTCGTTACAATAGACGTCTGACTGACAAGTCTGCCATCCTTATAGCAAACAAGCTGGAGACGTCCTTCCGCTTTTCACTGACTTTGGCGACTGGCGGAGTTTGTTGGCTAAATAAAAAAAAAAATGCAAAAAATTAATTTAAAATTGCTGACAAAGAAAAATATATACGAGTATGTGTATATTTTTTACGTATGTTATTTATGCAAAATAACAGAATATGAAAATTGGCATGAGCACCTTAATTCATACACACAGATACAAAAACACACATACACTGATTGTTTTTGTTGGCCGCCATTGCCAAAAAGGCAGTTAACTTTTTGTACTCAGTGTACTCTTTATTTGACATTGAATGCTTGCTTAAACACAACTAAAATATTTTTACACACTGCCAACAAAAATAAAAATATTTTTTATATACTATTTATACATGCTGTGCATAAATTTAGCTAAAAGTTTTGGTATTTATTTATTTTTTATTTTTAGTTTAAAAAACGCAGCAAACTGACGTTTTGCAACTGTGTTAGTGACATGTTGGTGAGCATGTTTATATGTATGAGCAGGAGTATGAGTCTGTGTAGGTATTCACGATGTTTAAGATGTTTACGATGTTTTCAATTTGACGTCAGCTGGGTAATATCGGCTACCCTTTGCTGGTAAACATATTCTGACAGGCTGTCAAACAAGTTTCAAAGCTGACTTTTAAATATTAATGCTATGTAAGCTGTCAGTACTTTAGCAGGAGCCAAAGCAAAGGACATTCTAGGTAGGAAGTGTGTGTGTTGTTTGGTTATGTCTGGTTAAGGGAACTGCCAATGAGACAACTGACGGGTACTTTTATATTTTGTTGTGCATATTCTATTTGCAGTTTTTTTTTTTAAGTATCTCCAGTATATTCACCCTATTAAGAGCAGGGAAGCTATTAGAAATGCAAAAGATAACGCTGTAGCTGACGTTTATGAAAAAAAAGTGAGCTAAGTTGGCTTTATAGTTTTTGACTTTGACTTTTCAACGCAAAAGCAGAAAAATTTAAAAGTTTATGTTCAAGACGTTATGATAAACGCGTTATCAAACTGTCAGATCGAAGTTAAAGTAAACAAGAAGCTAAGTTGATGGGTTGGTTGAGTGAAACGTATCTGACTAACCTTGAAACACTCTTAAGAGTAGAGAGGAAGTGATTGGAGCTGTGGGATTTATGTCGATCGATCAATATATATTTATTTATTCCTTGACATACAGTATATATCCATGGGGTTCTTGTAATCTACTCCATTATAAAAACATTACGGTCGCCCCACAGACCTTAAAGTGGGTTGCGTTGGGCTAGTAACCCGACCGAAAAAAAATAATTTTCTCAAGAAACTGATCAATGCTGGGAAATTATTTTCTTTATTACCTAGAGGAGCTAGGACCTATCTGTCTGAGATCGATTACAAGCTATATCGCAGTAACTGAATGGGAATCCTGTTGAGAATACTTTCCTGTAGAAGGGGCTTAAGTGGAGACGCTTGCGGTATCATAATGGACCAGTTCAGGCCTTTTTGTCGTTCATTTTTGGTCCCACGAGTATGCACGGCAAGGGTTGGTCGCTCGTCCGCAGAGCCGGCATGCGTAGAAAAGGCACTTATACAACCGACCTTGCCCGGGCGTCGGAGGGGACCGTTCGCGATCACCTATTCAATATTCACCCGCTGATCATTCAGCCATCGGCACGGGTGCCTCAACACTTTGGCTTAGGATGATGTTGGTACGGCAATCTCAGCAGGGGTGGCAAGTAGAGGGATTAGTGTTCCAAACAAGGGATCAATGCACCCTCAGCTTGTCACACCTACCGATCTTTCCTCTTAGTTCACGGTAATATAGAAACTCCCCAACTTGGAAGTTACTATACAACCAAAAGCAGCTGCTCGCGATTATATTCAACCCCTAATGGAAGATTTCCTATATCACCGTTTAAGCCCCCTCCCCACGTCAAGGGAACCAACATGAGGGGGAGTAGGCCTTCAGGCCTTAGTATAACAGCTTTTTAATTCAGTTACCGCCACGACTAACTTAATCTACATCTTTTGAAAGCATAGGGTCTTTACAAGTCCCTCCCTCTTGCATCGGTTTCAGCTAAATTTTTATTTTCATTCCATCCGTTGATGGGCCAGATGCGACTTATCCCAATAGTGGGGTTGCAATCTTAACATCAACTGGGCGTGGTGTCCCTTGGTGGTGGGGCTATCATCCAAGTTTCCAGGGAAAGAAGCTAATGTTCTGGATAAGCACACTTTTTGTATGAAGGTGTCATATGTGCTTGGAAGCTGCGCCGTCTCTTCGCGAAGTTGAAAGCCAAGATGGCAGCAACGGCTTCCCTATTCGCTGATCGCAGAGAGCTCTCATCGATCTTTTCAAAGTATAACTTTTCATTCTTCCTTGGAAAGCTTCTGTGCTGTAGGAGTTGCGAATTTTAGGTGGGTTTGTGTAGGATTAGAATATTAGAATAACTGCAATAATTCGGTTTTGGCGCTAAAAGGCTCGTAGGTTCCAACCAGGTATCTCTGGGACAGGAGTTTTACCACGCCAACCAGTGATCCACCTAGGGCTCCTGTAGAATGTAGTTAACCGATTCAGATAACATTTGACCAAAGCTTTTGTACTTTTTCCAGGAGTTTTGAAAAGGCCCTTCAGGAGCTCCAGAAGCTAAAGTGGGTAAATTCCGACCTATTAATTGGTGCTGGCAAATTGAAAAGATATCATTTTACTTAATAACTTTTTTTTATGTGGTCTGAAATGCCCCTACAGGGGCTCTTGAGGGTAAGGTGGGGCAAATCCGACCTAGTAATTGGATCTGGCTTTAAAGTCTGGTGAATTTGGAAACGAAAACCAATTTATTCATTTTGATAGATCAAGTTTTTATTGAATTATGGTCCCTTAGATTATTATTGTAATGCAGGCAAAGGGTCTAGCTGGTTAAGGATCTGGTAACTGCCCTCTATTTTTAAAAACTAATGATGCAGTTCGAAGCATTAGAAAATAAAATTACATACTTATCTGTAAGTCAACAATACGAAATATTGTTGTATATGGGCCTATAAAGGATTGGTTTCTGGGACCTTAATTCCGTACAGTTTCTTAGTTGGACTTGATTTTCGGCACTTCAATTTTTTATTATTCATTGACTGAAATATTCCTTGAAAAAAAGAAAAACCGGAGGCAAATTCACATTTTCGCATAATATGAATGGAGACCAAAACAAGTCAAATATCTCTTGAATATCAGAATATTTTTTTTTCTAATTCACTTGTTGATGAATATAACACAGGTCTACAAATACAGGGGTCGTGTGAGTTGTTGGAAAGCTAAGAGTCATTTCCGAAGTAATTTGGTGCGTAGAATCTGAATCCGGCATCAGAACTGCCCCATCACTTCAGGATTTTGAGATATTTAAGGTTATGTACCCAAAAAACGGCGTTTTTCCTACTTTTGAGGCTATGTACAGGGCGCAAAAAATTTTTGCGGTCTTTCTCTCCAGTTACATCATTTAGTACAACTCTTACCCTTTAATTTAAGGGTTCAAGAGATCAATTACGATTTTTTTCGCAAAGTTATGGCTTTTCGAAGTTACGAGATATATCCTTAGCATTTGCAATAAGCCTTTGAGATAACACAGGTCAACATGGTTCAGTTGTTGGAAAGCTAAGAGTCATTTCCGAAGTAATTTGGTGCGTAGAATCCGAATCCGGCGTCAGAACTGGCCCATCACGTCAGGATTTGAGATATTTGAGGTTATGTTATTTTTTGGGTACATAGCCTCAAATATCTCAAAATCCTGACGTGATGGGGCAGTTCTGATGCCGGATTCGGATTCTACGCACCAAATTACTTGGGAAATGACTCTTAGCTTTCAACAACTGAACCATGTTGACCTGTGCTATGTAAATGTCAAAACATTATGAAGTTAAATGTGGGTAGTTCCATTAAACACGAAAGATACGATTATCGTAAAAACTCAAACTAATAAATGAATTTTAGTTATCAATCCGAATTTTGCATGGACAGAGAAGCAGAAATTAGCTTAAATTATTTCGGATACTTTTCCTTGTAGACTAGTGTAATCATTATTAAATTGCTCTGCTCTAGAGTTCCCTGATGTTTCCAAATTCAAAGTACCAAAGCAGAAGTTTATATATTATTTTTTTTTTTTATTAATATTTATTGAATTTACAATCTTCCAGTGGATAATAAATGAATGATTTGACATATATATTTTTTATAAACAATATTATAGAATTATTAAAAGTTTTAAAACAGGGTCGTGAGCTTCATTCATAGAGAATTCACTCCTGATCTTAATGTTTTTAGTGCTTGTCGCCTCGTACGACTAATCAGGGATCAAACTGGTGATATTAGAATAACATTTAAGCTTGAATCTTAAGCATTGTTATTGGAAGTAAATCTGCTACCACCGATGGTCCTGAAGCTGACAGCACTTTTTCTGTGCTGCCCATTGGCTACACTCCCTAAGGGACTATTGTCAGACAATAAACAAACCATCATTAAATCCTTTTGATATTCGTCATTTTCACGAAATAACCAAACAAATTCAATTCAAAATTCCACTAAAATGTCCTACCACATAGCTACCCATATCTGATGTCCAATAATTTCCAATAAAATTCAACGCAGTTCACCCCATTTGAAATGAAATAAATTAGTTGCTTTGCTTTTATGATATGTTCTAAAATTTTCCAATTAATTTGTTGCAAAATGTTTTGCTTATTACGCTGGCTATCAACATGGCCAAAAAATTTGCTTTTGGGTTATTTGCTTTTGCCTGCTTTATGGCAAACAGTAAAACAAAACAATAAAAAAACAGAACCGAGAATATTTATTAGTTTAATTTGGCTGAGGGCAAACAATTGTAAATTGCAAATGTTTTCAAATTTTCGAGCTCATGCCGGGAAAATGTGCGAAAATTTACATGTGCGCAATGCGCACAGTGTCATGAAAATCTAAACAAAGCAAACCGAAGCGAAACGAAACGAAACAAAACAAACAATCAACTGAAACAGAAACTGAAAGAGAGAAAATGGACGCGGGATATTAGAGCTTTTAAAAATTACATTTGCCGACATTTATCTTCAATTTTTTATGTGACGCTCAGAGCGCTGCAAACAAAGCGCAAAGAGATATGGACATGGGCCAGTAAACGAAGAGAGGGGAGAGAGAGAGAGAAAGAGAGAGAGAGACGAAGAGACTGTTAAAAGAGCAACGCAAAGAAATGAAAACAAAATACACGCAGAAAAAAATGAAGCAGAAAAAACAATTTGATTTAGCTGCGAGCAAATATTAAATGCATGCGAAGAGACATGGCCCTAGGGGCAGAAATAGTGTGGCCAGAGTAACAGCAGCAGCAGCAAGAGCAGCAGGACAACATCAAAATCAACGAAAACTGCGGCGAGGACAACGAGTACAGCAGCAGCAACAGCAAAAACAACAACAATGGCCATAACAACTAGTCAGTTAGGAGGGGACAGAGGTCCTGCCGCGAATTGTAGCAGTGCTGACAAGCAGCGGAAAGGACATTTGTAACGATAACGTTCGTTTTCTAAAATAGCGTACTACATGTGTATGTGTGTGTAACTGTGTGTAACTCTGTATGTGTGTGTTTGTGCTAGTGTGACCATTAATTTTGAGCGCGTTTAACATGAAAACTACATGGCACAACTGATTTCGTGCACCCTACACAAACACTGACTAACTCTATCACACACACACACACACGCACGCACAACACAATCACACACACAACACACACTCTCACGCAGATAGTTCATGCCCGCGAGCCAACAATGAAACAGTTATACTATAAATAAGTGAGACCAGAAAACAACTAAAAAAACGGCGAACATTTAATGCCAGTGTGACCGAATTTGATATACTCCGCAGTTATAGTGCAGTCAAATATGTTGAAATAAGTTGAGTTAGGTTTGATTAATTAGGCAGTTCAAATAGTGACTGAGATAACCCAGAGACTATGAGGTCCATTGTGTTGACCTAATTTGAAGAGACGGAGGAAAGGAACTGTTATAACAGAGAGATTGTGGAGAAGGTTTAACACTGTAGGACATTCCTAATCGCCTAGATCTCTCATGTTGCAGAACCATTTTGCGGATTCGACAAAATAGGTTGGTTCAGCAGAAAAAAAAGATACAACGCCCTTTTTGGAATTGTCCTAATCTGGCCTTCTACCGGCTGAAACTAAACTTTTATGGATCAGTACAGTGAAACTTTGGAATAACGAACAAGCAGCAGGGCTCAACCGTTTTATGAAAACTAAAAAAGTATGAAAATAAAAATAGACAGTATCAGTTCTTCTTCTTCAAGTCCTTCAACCCCGGGCAGGGCATAGGGTTCTTCCCGATCTGCGGCCAGATACTTCAACTGTGGCCACGAAAGGATTTCTCGCTGCGAACGATATTTATAGGAATAGAGCGTGTTGAACGCACACAAGTCGCGCGTGATTTAAACGCGTTTTTTTTCGGAACTATGTTTTTTCATCAGAATTTTAAGCAAATTTGGTTGAGTAAATTGGATTTAAAAAAATTAATGCTACATATTTTGTAAAATATGTGGACGAAAGAATTTCTTCATGCAATCGATATTTAAAGGAATAGAGCGTCTTTAACGCACCTAAGAAGCGAGCGACTTAGACGCGATTTTTTCGGAATCGTGTTCTTCATCAGAATTTCAAGTACAGATCTTGATCTATTGTTTGATTCCCCCCATTTAAAATTAGTTTGATAAACTCTTATATGGCTTATACTAACTTTATTTATGAAATCGTTAAATTGTTATTTTTAAGCAAGGTCTAATCACAAAAAATGTCAAAAAAACATTTTTTTCGAACATCCACATTTGAGTTAATATTTCGTCAAAACTAGTTCTGATTTTGTATAAGCGAAGTAAAGAGAAGTTTATTCATTTTAATAAACACGAATCATTTTTCATTTCGTATGACTACAAGAGGCAAAAGAACTGAAATTCGGAAACGATGTTCCGCTTGCAGAAGCATAAAAGAGCCACTATTTTTCAGCCGCCATTTTGAATTTCTTCGAGATTAACATATCCAATAATTGTACAATAAAAATCGCATTTAACAAACAAAACAGAAAGCTTAAATGTCTTTCATCGTGCCATAAATAATTCCCAAGCTTCGCTTTCTTTTCAGCCAAATTTGAAAGAGCCATCTTTATGTGGCGTATACGCAATGCTAAGAGATGCGCACTGGCAGGCGATGTATATACCTAGTTTCGTTGAATTTTATGGTTAAGCCTTTAAGCCTGGTGATCTTCACTTTACCAAAAGACCGATTAATTTTGAGGAGAATAAATCAATTTTCAATTTAATTAAAGTCGGTGCTGGCCACATCTGACGATGTATCAGGTTATCCCCGATCAGCTGCTTGATATCACTGATGCTTAAGACCTATACAACAATTATTTTGAGCTGATTGTGGCTTTCTCTACCAAAGTGTTGCCAAGTTCATCAGTGAAAAGACCAATTCAAGAATCTTTCGTAGCTTACTGGAAAACATTGTCCACCTTCTGTGGAAGATTAGGGCTGGTCAGGATGAAGCTTTTGACTATTCACGCTTTATACACATTTGCAGCAGCTGCAGACAAGTTGGCAAAGACAAATTTCCCAGAAAAAATTACTCGGGAAATGTTCTAGTCTCTCAACTCAGGGACAATATTGCATGGAGGATGGCTGAAAATAATTTTAAAGAACACTTCGGCAGCCTATACAGAGAATGAAGGACAGTAGCAGTCATGGCCTCAATAATGCGGCTGACGATGGCTGCAAACTTTAGAAGGACACACGAATATTCAAATGCAGCCGGGAACTGTAATACAACAATTTCGGTCACATTGCTCTAGTACAAGTCGAAAGTTTCGCCTCCAACCCCATTGTGCCTTTAATTCCCTGTGGAATCTCAGCGGCTACTTATTCAGCTATATGAACAGGATGTAACTTCATCCAACTTCCCTCTGCCTGTTACATACGTTTAAACAAATTTAACATACTCCTTAACGCCACAATTACTGGTTAAAAAAAAAAAAGTATAGCAAGAAGTACTGTAGCAAACCAAATGTAATGGGAAAAGCGCAAAAAAGCGGGTCAGTGCGCACAAAATGGCAGCAGCGATGATGGCGGATGCCGCCGTCGACGAGCGGAAACTGACACACAAAAAAAAAAAAAAAAAATAGTAAAATACAAATAAATAGTGTAGAGTAGAGGAGTAGCGTAGAGTAGAGCAAAGAAGAGACAAGTCGGCATAAAGCAAAAATAAAATGCTGCTGATATTACCCGCTTTCATTGCACGGCAGTGTTGTCTCTGTGTTAGTGTGTGTGCGTGTGTACGTGTTGCCCCAACAACAGCCGTACATCAAGGCGTATACGCGTATTTCACGGAAAATGAAACAACTGTAAAACGAATATAAGTAAAAAGAGAAAAATTGAAAACTCGACACAAATAATTAAAAACTGCAGACAGAATAATGCACTGTGCGGAAAGAAGAGCAGGAACAGAAAGAAAACGCTGATAAAGCGTAGAAAACAGAAATCATGCACAAAACACACACACACACACAGAAAAAGAATTGCGCATCTCTTATGGCCTATTAACATTGCGTATACGCAACATGCATAAAGACTGTTAAAATAAATAAATGCGCTTAAAAGTATGCTGCATTTTTTTTTGCAAAATAAGTTTCTTAACAAAAAACGAAGCAATAAGAACATGAATTTAATTTTTGGTATTTATTTATAACGAAATCATAAATTGCTTATAAATGCGAATGATGCGTGTTCGAATTTGTTAAATTTTTGGTTTGCTTTTTCTATTGTTATTAACAATAAAGCAGCTGTAACTTCAGTTAGGGGAATTTTATTTAGTTAGTGAAACAAAAATCTTTTCTAATTTTTGAACTGACTTCAGAAAACTTTAAACAAACGCACTTTTAAGCATTTAGAAGAGATACAACTTTTAAAAACTCAGAAAGAAATTAATAGAAAGTTTCGTGCAACTGATTTGAATTAATTAAATAGTTGCTATTATTCATTAGGTCACTTTTAGTTAATGGAAAAGAATATCCCGGGTGTCTAAGCCTTGCCGACAAGGACCCAGTGCGGTGTCTGGAGTCTAATTTTGGCGGTCTGTCCTTAGAGGCTATCACTTGTCCATCAAATACGTGTCAAAATCTTCCAGAGACTCAATGCGTAATCTGAAGGTGGTTTTTGTTCCACTTCCATTAGACGCCTCCATTAGCCCACTGTGGACCGCACCATCCGCAAAATCCAATCTCAATTATGTGTGAATGCATTTGGCTTTGTATGTGTGTGCGCGTAGCAAGTTGTCATTACCTTAATCACTAATTTTAATTCGTTGGTGGCATAACCGAATGACAGGTTTCGAATTTCGGCTTTATGCGGTTTATTAAGCTGCTCAATTAAACAGTTGCAAATCGGCTTGAAATTAATTTAAAGTTTACAACTATGCAGCAGCTGTTATCAGCTCATGTTGCACAAATTAGTTGCAGCTAGTTGCAGTCATGTAACATTAGTTAATCAACGGCATTAGCAAAGATCTATATATGTTGTATGCAGAGTGTCGGCCATTTTTGTTGACATGACGTGCAATTGGGTCACAGTTGTTGCCATGTTGGCTTGACTGAATACGTCATTGTGGCCTATTTGTCACTTGACAGGGACAGTTTAGCAACACTCACGCACTCACGCATGCAAACCCACACACCTACACACACATACACAGTTAGCAGCAATGGCGTCTCAATGGGTTAACTGCCAGACTGATGCTGACTGAATGCCTCACTGACTGACTGACTGAATGACTCACTGACAGCCAGCTGACAAACACTTTAGCTGCAAATGTCATTGTCAGCAGCAAACAACAGGCACACTCGCAAACACCTTGATCACCTTTTTTTTCACCTACATAAACACACACACTTACACACATTTAACGTTTATTGGACGTTAACCTGACATAGTTTTTGTGTCCTTTGCAAGAGCGAGTCGGTACTCTTTTCCAGCTGTGCAATAAACCGCACTGCCTGACACTTTACAATGTCAATTACTTTTGTTTCTTGTCTAATTTGCTTTAGGCTTTACTTACATGTTTTACCAGAGAATTATCACTTGGCCAGTTACCTGGGTTTTTTGCTGCTGTTTAAGCGCTGCCCAATATTACATTTTATACGCCAAGATTTGGCCTACTCTGCTTTGAAATACCTTACAATGAAGTGAGGTATATTGAATTTAAGCGAAGCTTTGTGATAGACTTAAAAAAATTTTTTGAGATTGTATCAGTATTGTTGCGTCCCTAAACAGCAATATTCCGCAGCATGCCGACTGTTCCGATAATTCCTACTGGGTTGCATGTCAGTAGCTATTTCAGTAACGGATCTTTTGCACTGTATGTTTGTCTCACTCGCACCTGCACAAAATGCGGCTTGAGCCAGCTGCATGCTGGACTGTTGCAGCTACTGCAATAGCTTCTGAAGACAAGGATGTGACCGGCTTAAATCAGTTAGCGAGAGAACTTGTTTGAGTGACGGTCAAGATCGCATCAAGGCGCAGGTAAACCGCAATGTAAGTAGTAGAAATTAATGTTTCATGAAATTAAATGTAATGAATTTAATGAAGTAATAAAGATTGCAGTCCCCTTGTTACACGAATCCCCGATTCCCTGGGCACAACTTGAATAAATAAAAATGGACTTGTCATATGTAGACCGCGTTGGCTCCTGCGGGTGAGACACCACTCAACAAGTATTGTTAGATAAAAATAGTTGTTAGATAAGAATTGTTAGATTGATTGGTAAGGTCATTATTCTAGAAGTTTGGTATTATCTCTCAGAGACAGCACTGGGCTCAAATTTCAAAATTTTTTGATTGTAGTCAGGAAATGTTAAAAACTTGACGTATCTGTCAAAAATAACAGGCATAAAGACATACAGCACATGGCTCTTGCCGTCCATATAAAAATGAATTGCGTATACGTAATGCCAATTAGAAATTGTTTTGTTTGGCTTGCACACTAAAAATTTAAAATTAGTTTTTTTTTATTAAATATAATATTAATTTTCACTGCAATTTAATCTGCAAGCAGCAGCTAAAATATGGATTTTTTGCATAAAAAAATCATTACAAAAATATGAAAATAATTCCTACTTAATTGCAGTGAAAATTAGAGACAACATTGGGCTAAAATTCAAAATTTTTGGATTGTAGTCAAGAGATTTTAAAAACTTGATGGATCTGTCAAGTATAATACTTATCTCTTTTCGTCTATATAAGCAAACGTTGCGTATACGTAATGGCATATAGAGGTTACATTATTTTGGTTTACACATACTAAATTCTTAACACAAATGTTTTTTTGCACAAAAAATATTATAGAAAAATTAAATTAAATTAATTTTAAGTAAATTGTAGTGAAAATTATATCTGCAAGAAGCTTACATTGCAAACATTGCGTATACCTAATAATATTTAGAGGTCATATAATTAAATTTAAAAATTAAATTGATTTTCACTGCAAAGTAGCCTCTAAGAAGCCGCTATTATATAGGTATAATCTAGAGAAAACATTGGTCTGGAATTCAAAATTTTAATGATTATTTAAATTTGAATTAAAGACGAGAAATGCTTTAAACTTTATTTCATGAAACAAGTGACTACGCATAACATATAATAATGTATTGCGTATACGTAATCTCCTTTTGAACTTTTAAAATTTTAGTTTGCTCAATGAAAATTTTTTGAAGCAAACGTTTTCTTCGCTTAAAAATATAAAACTTAACTTATTAAACTTAAATTTGTGGCTCACAGAAACTACATTTCAACCCCTTTGCGAATACGCTTATGTCTGCACACATTGAACAATTTTCTACTTTGCTATATTCGCGATATTCACAAAAATGCGTATATCTCACGAACCAATACACAAAAACACTTTAAAATAGGCTTAAAACCTCCGCATTGACAACTTAGGATCGACGGATTTGAAATTCATCGACGCGTTCATGAGAGCATCCGTAACAAGTAAAACATAAGTTTGTTTTCTATTTTTGCACATATGTAAAGTATCACTTCGTCCGAATTTCGATCGGAATCCAGAATTATTTTTTAATTTGCCATTTAAATTGATCATTTCTAGAAGAGTGCTTCAAAGAAACTATGCTTTGTTGGTCAGGGCCAAATAGGTAGGTCCAGAATTCAGAACACCCACCGACTTTCGGCCGACGATTATTGTCATAAGCCTTTCGATGAAAGAAACTCGGAAGATTTTATATTTTATTTTGGGATGGCCTAATTTCGGTAGCCAGATCACGTCATCTGTTTAAGAGACAACTTCATTGTGGCATGAGTTGTGGTCGAAGTATCACCGTGCCGTAGAGCCGTACTTTATAAATCAAAAAATCTTTATTCATTCTTCCAAATCAATCGTTCCCTTAAAAATTTTCCCCTCCCGATATAATACACTAATGCTACCGATTTTTCCAGTCCTCGAAGCATGCCAAAAAGTCTTCTTCCGGTATAGCCTTCAGAGTGCGCGCCGATTCACGTTGAATGTCTTCAATCGACTCAAAACGGCTTCCTAGAGTAGTCTTTTGAGTTTTGAAAATATCTAGAAGCCACAAGGAGACAAATTAGTTGAACAAGGGTTGCGGAATGATATTGGTTGCTTTTTTGCGAAAAAGTCACGAAAAATCAGTACTGTTTTTCGATAAAATTCAGCATTTTTTGAGGGAAAATATTCACACGCGTAATTTAAGTCAAAAAATTCCGATTAGTTTTTGGACACAGTGGTATAGTTTACAGCGAATTTATCGAGTTTGTTGGATTTCTCCATAAAAAGATATCATATTTGCAAACTTTTTGATATATTCTAAGCTAATACTGTAAGAACTAAGTCATATATTGCCATATATCAATCATATTCTTTCCAACGATTATATTACCAAATATTCTTTTATCACGTTGATCCCCTGAATCCCAATCCATCGTATACACTGAATTTCCTCAATTATACTCAGCAGCCATTTAAGTGTATTCCTTTCTCGGTTACCCTCCCGAAGTGGCTCCTACCCGACTTTAGTTAGGGCAGAGGTACTTTTTTTTTACCTTGAGCCCTGCTTTTGTCTGTGCTGCGGCAGCTTTTTCCGTTTTAAGTGCTATGCAAATAGCCAAAATCTCGTTTCTAACTGATTTTCTGTGTGTGTGTGTTGGTTTGTGCCCTTTTCCTTTCTTTTTCCCTAAAATTTTTCGTTTTCGTTTTCATTTCGTGTTTCTTTTAGAAAAAGCCATTTTCACTCACAGCAGGTCTATTGCTTTTGTGTGCGTGTATTTAACTTGCGGCTAGCTTGAGTGTGTGTGTGTATGAATGTGTCAGTGTGTCGGCATGTGTATTAGTATGTTTGAGTGTGTTGTGTAAAAATGCCTTTGTCATTTAGTTTTTATTGGTCAAGTTAAGCATTTGGTTTTCAGTTTAGCATTTGAACACTTGAAATTGTTTTTCGATTTGTTTGTCATTTGTTCTCGGCCAAGTTGTTTGAATCTTTAGTTGTTTATCCTAACCAAATGTCGTTTATTTTTTTTTTCTTTGCACTCGTACAAGCTCTTTACGGTTTTTATATATAAATATGTAGAGTATATATGTACGCTTATGAGATATGGCTGCAGCATTTTACTTGTTTATTGTAGCACAGAGCAGACATTATTATAGCCCTATATATAGTATAAGCCAAGTTACAACTATAAATTCTTTGTGCACAATCAACTGGCAGGGTTGCACTTAAGGCCACATTTATTGCATTTTACAGCACTGCAAATAATGCTATCTATGCCAGGAGAAAAACTACCATTGTGGCCAACAATTGCACATAGAGCGCATTTTCTTATATGCAGTAATAACCAATTGTATGCATATTTTATCTGTTCTAAAAACACTTCATATAGTAAAGTACATTGTAAGTGTGTTCCCGAGCTTATGATTTGTTTAAATGGGTTAGTAGGGACTTAATAATGTCTTCTAATCTTGAGGACCTTTGGGTTTTAAACAAATTATTGGGCTATGCGGACTGATTGTCTAAACAGACAGCGTATAAATATTTCTAGCAGACAATTTTTGTAGACTTCGAATCGGATTTTTCTAAAGTTACTTTAAATAAATCGTTTTCAATGGCTATATTCATAATGGCCAAAAAAAATCACAAGCCTTTGCTGTCTTTGTGCTAAATAAATTCACACAAAATGGCGCTTGCCATGTTCACATGTAAAGTGAATGAATAAATACCTCCATTTTACTATCTCGTCTCGTCTACCCTTGCTTTTTGACTGCTTTTTTGAATTTGGAACACTGGCTTTGAAGTAGTTAAGCTCCCTTCAAAAAGAAAAATATGGGCTAACTTTCTATTTGAAATTTTTTGTTGAATTCTTTTTGATAAAAAATTATGCCTCCAAATTAGAGGAGCTATCTAATAGGTAAAAAATCGATCGTTCTTTGTGATTTCAAGGCTTTAAAGCTGCTTTTGATAATTCTTGTTAAATATGTAGTACCAGAAAAATAGAATTTCCAAGAAATTCTAAGCTCCAAAGTAGGCGAACCAATCACACGTTCTTTTAATGATATTTAAAAAATTTTATTTTTAATCTTATATATAAAATTCTCGTGTCACAATGTTAGTTACCATGGTCCTTCGAAACGGCTGGACCGATTCTCATGAAATTTTGTGTGCCTATTGGGTAGGTCTGAGAATCGGCCAATATCGATTTTTCATTTTTTTGTGTTAGAGTCGTAATTAATTAATGATCCAACTTTACACTTAACCGCTTTACCTTTATATATTAGAACAGCTGATATACATAGTAATGCTTTTTTGTAAAAAATTTTGTTGTGGATAATATAAAGTCATTGGTCGATGCAAATCTCAACTCGAGAGATTGCTGAAAGATTAAATATGTCTAACGCGATCGTTCATAAGCACATGACATATGGGTTCCTCATATTCTTACAGAACGAAGTTTGCTTCGTCGCATTAACAACTGTGATTTGCCTATCAAACGTCAAAGAAATGATCCATTTCTGAAGCGCATTGTTTACAAGATTGTAAAGCGCAAAAGATTATGGTCTAAAAAGGATAAACCAGCTCAAACCACCTCGAAGGCCAATAGTCACCAAAAAAAGATTATGTTGTCTGTTTGGTGGGATTTCAAAAGGGATTGTTTATTTTGAGCTTTGCATCATTGTAATCAGATGGACAAATTAAGTGATGCACTCAAACAGAAGAGGCCAGAATTGATCAATAGAAAAGGTGTAGTGTTCCACTGGGATAATTCGAGACATCGTACAAGTTTGATGAGTCGCCAAAAGTTTTTGCTGCTTGAATGGGATGTGCTACCACACCCAACATATTCTCCGGACTTAGCACCTTCGGACTATTACTTGTTCCGGTCTGTGCAAAGATTTTTTTGGCTGGGAGAACCTTTACCTCAAATCAGGACGTGAAAAACCACTTAAACCAGTTTATTGCCTGCAAGGATCGAACTTTTGATGAGCGTGGAATCAATCTCTTGCTGATAAAAGGTATTGGATCAAAATGGAGAATATATAATTTCATAAAATGTTTACAAAATAAAAAAAATTGTGTTTTAATTGAACATAAAAAAAAAGACTAGGATCTTAATATCTTAATGATCATCTCTTAAATGTGTATTAATTAAAAGCATAAAATTTGTATTAAATATTGAAAGAGCAAAAAAAAAAAAAAAAATTTATTGAAATATTCAGTTATCGATTCTTCTTCTTCTTCTTAAGTGGCCATAACAGTCCGATTACCGGATTACGGCCTGCCTTAAAACATCTCTCCAGGCGCCTCTGTATTGCGCGCGCCTTCTCCAGTTGGTCACACCGAGCGAAGACAAGGCCCCTTCCACTTGGTCTTTCCAACGCAAACCCGGTCGTCCTCTCCGCCGACGGCCGCTGACTACCGCATCGAACACACGTCTAGCTGGACCATCCTCGTCCATCCTAACGACATGTCCGAGCCAGCGGAGCCGCTGGAGGTTGATCTGCTGAGCAACGTCCATGTCGTTGAAGAGCTCATACAGCTCCTGGTTGGTGCGTATGCGGTAGTCATCGCCAACTCGAATAGGACCAAAGATCTTGCGCAGTACTTTCCTCTCGAAAACTCCCAAGGCAGCTGCATCAGTTAGCGACACGGTCTAGGCTATCCGCGTCGTAAAGAAGCACTGGAAGGATGAGTGCTTTGTAGAGTGATAGTTTTGTCGCGCGAGAGAGGTCTCTACAACTCAATTGCCTATTGAGACCGCAATAGCACCTGTTGGCAAGAGTGATTATGCGCTTGATCTCCAGACTGACATCGTTGTCGGTGGTAACGGCGGTGCCAAGGTAGATGAATTCCTTGACAACATCAAAAGTATAGCTGTCAGCTGTAATCTGGGACCCAAACTGCCGCACGTCCCTACTTGTCGACAGCATATACTTCGTTTTGCCCTCATTTACCGCCAGACCCATTCGCAGACTCCCGTTCGATAGCACTGAAGGCCGCGGTGACATCTCGCTTGGTACGCCCAATGATGTCGATGTCGTCGGCGTACGCAAGGAGCTGGACACTCTTGTAGAAGATAGTGCCAGTGCGATGTACGCCGGCCTTCCGCAGAACGCTCTCCATGACGAAGTTGGAGAGGTCGCATGATAAGGGGTCGCCTTGTCTGAAACCTCGCACCGTATCAAAAGGCTCAGAGAGGTCCCTTATACGCGATCCCTTATTGGGCTATCGAAAGCTGCTTTGTAGTCGACGAACAGGTGGCGAGTGTCGACTTGATGTTCATGGGTCTTTTCCAGGATTTGGCGTAGTGTGAATATCTGGTCGACGGTGGACTTGCCAGGTCTGAATCCGCACTAATAAGGTCCAAACAGTGCCTTGGCGAGTGGCTTCAGTCTTTCACACAGTACGCTCGTAAGGACCTTATATGCGATAGGGAGAAGGCTGATAGTGTAGTTGGCGCAGATAGTGATCTTTATCAATCGGAATTTTGCAATAAATATTGACGTTGAAAATTTTGGCAGCACAAAATAGTTAATATTCAAATAAGCAACCTTAAAGTTGTTTTACAATAGAGTGCACCAGTTTAAAGTGAAATATAATTTAAACAAGTTAAGTTAAGGTAATTTATTTTTTCTTACTGCCTATCTTTAATCAGCATTTCCTTTAATTCCAGGAGGAAACCCGTTCAGTTACAATTTCTATACGAATTCATAATTTATTTCAAAGCTTTAAATTCCCTATAAGAGTCTTTAATCGTTGGTATTCCTTTGAAAGATATTTCGGGCACACAAATGTTGCATTATAAATAATATTACTTTGATGAATTGCTAGTGTTGTTCATTTGACTTCGCAATTAAATTTGTATAATAAAACATTACAAAATGTTTTAAGTTGTCATTTTAAAACACAAAACAATTTCAGTGCAATTGTTGATTTAATTTTGTAAATATTTCATAAGTCAATGGCAACAGTTTGTTTGTACTAACAATTTTATTGTTAGCATTTGCAAGGGTCAAACCAAAATGCATGCATTCATTAATAACAAGCTTCAATCAATCATCAATCAATCAATCAATCGATCAGCGGCTGGCGTAATGTGCTCATTATTAATGCCAGCTGTTATATTATATAAAGAGCATCTACCATTAAAGTAACAGTTGCTGCAATTGACGAAATGTTCAAATTGTAATTTATCTGGGATTTTGTGTGTGTGTGTAATGTGTTAATGTGTGTGTACTGATACCCTACCCATATAAAGTAAGGGCTATATTGAGTTTATGCTATCTATTTGGCTTTAAAGAGGCAGACTAAGGCGGCCATCTTTTCGAGCCAAAAAATGTTTCCGGTTGAGCTGACTATTCTTTCCAACCTCATTTCACTACTTTTCTTTACATCTTTTATAATATAAAAAGTATCTTGAAGGCTTATGATCTTATAATTATATAAATAAATAGGTAATTTAAAAAAAAAACTGAGCTAAGAAACCAAAAAAAATTCTGTTTTCTGGGGGGACGATGCTAAAGCTTTATATATAGAGTCCAAATTCAAAATTCATTCATTCAAAAATTGGCCCAACGAGTCAAGGCTCTTTTTCCCAACATTTTCATTCCTTGTTTATATCACCTCCAAATTATCTGAAAGCTATGGAATCTTTGTCATGGTTTCAGTGTATCCTATAGTCGGCATAGCCTGACTGCAAATCTCCTTTTCTCTACAGCCGCGTGTAAAGCCGCATTAGATGAGCATTTTGTGGTTGTTATAGCACGCATGCATAAATTAGCACCTTTACTGAAATTCAAATGGAATAAAGCTGATTTGCGGCTAATACCCTAACTTAAAAGCTGATCACATATCGAGGGACTTAGAACTTTGTTCGCCTACAATCAGCTCAGAACTTGAGTAAATTAAAGCAACTTAATGAGTACCAAAACAAAAAAAAAAAAAAAAAACTATAAGCAGAAAAGTACGAAAACTGCTGCTGCTGATAAATTACAGGCCAAGCAGTTGCAGGCGTTTGAAAATTAAATTAACCAGAATATTAACTAAAGCAGCCAAAAGGGGCTGTGGAGTGAACTTTTCGCATTAAGCTGCAGAAAAGCAAAGCAGGAATAATATGCCATTAAAATGCCAGCCACGTACTGGAACGATGTGAAAAGTGGGCCTACACTTTTGCTAAGCAGAAAGCAGTTAAATCAACTGGATCTCCCACAGATATAAGTACATATATACACACACACATAAACTGCGACAGATTTCCAGTCACTAACGCACATGTATCAACAGGAATAAGTATATGTATAGTAGTAAGGCACGTGGCATTGAAGCTGTATATAAGCCAAGGCGGCAACAGCTACAATATCAACACACGCATATATACAAACACACATAAATATGGGTTATATTAAGTGAAGCGGGTTGATCTTAGAGATCAGAAAATATAAATTTTGTGGTCCACGTAACCCTTTACAGGTGTTTCTAGCTAGTTTAGTTCCATATAAGCAGCCATTTGCATTCAAAAAAAATCGTTAAAAAAGTATAGCATACTTTTTAGGGCTGTTTTTACAGGCGCTGGTATGCGTTTACTTTCAAAGCCAATATACAACCAAATTAAGCTTAATAGTGGAAAACCTGATTAAGAACTTCATTTATAATAAATTAAAGAAAATAATTCAAGAATCGCATTTGATGCAGTCCCATGGAGTGTGGACTTGTTTAGCGCGATGTGGAAAATGTAAAATAAATAAAGCTAATTCTTCTTTAATTCTTGCCTAATTATGGAAAAAATGATTCTAATTCAAGGTAAAGCTAATGAAAACACATGGGAAAGGAACGGATTTGTCCCTTCCATCTCAGGTCAACACCAATAAAAGACCTACTGCTATTAATGAGGAAAGCGGAAAGTCTTTAATTTTAATCTTAGGGTATGGTACAATAGACCTTTTGGTCGCAGTGCCCCACCTCTCTGTGATGTGGATTCTTCTTTATTTTTCGGGTCTGAAAAATTGTATTTTTTGTGTTTGTTATATTAACCAAATAGCCTCTAGCTGAATCCCTATAATAATACAGTCCACTTAACCCTTCATAGGTGTTTCAGCTACTTTGGTTCAATATAAACATTCAAAAACTCTTTAAAAAAAAATTATAGCATACTTTTAAGGGCTAGTTTTTATAGGCTTCGGTATGTCTTCACTTTCAAATCCAATATACAATCAAATTAGGCTTAGTAGTGGAAAACAGAGTAACAACATTTTTTATAATAAATGAAAGAAAATAATTCTAGAATTTCATCTAATGGGATCTCTATAAAGTGAGGGTTTTTTTTGAGTGTTTCTGAAAATGTTAATAAATAAAGTTAATATTTCTTTAATTCTTGAGTACAAGAAATTATTCTTAACCCAGGTAAAATTCATAATAATCGAAAAATCAAAATAAGAGTAGGCAAAATATTTTGTTTTCCCTTTAACATTATGTATGGTACTAGATATCGCTCCTAGTCGGGACACAGGGCAGAAAGGTGTGATATAGAATTTTCTTTTTCCACCGTGTCAGAAAAATTGTATCTTGTGTGTTTTTTATATATACCAAAGTGCCAGAATATAAGTGCATCCTCTTTTTCCCTTAGTTTAAATAAAATATGGTCACTATTGGATATATTGGTGTTTTTGCGACAATCTTTTCTGCAAGAATGGCCTTTTTTTAACTCAAGGTTTTGGTTTAGGGCATGAATACCCCAATTAAATTCATTTCTGCCAGAAACAGTAAACACTTTGTTAAAAAAAAATGTTTAAAATATGTTTTGATAATATTTTAATTTAAAATCATCATTGCTTTGTATTTATATGTTTTGACTATTTTTTAAAGATCTATATTTAATTTATCAGGAAATTCGAAGGAGCTTAAAAGTGAACAAGTCAAACGTTATATCAAAAATTGAAAAATAAATTTGATTATATTTAAATTGAAATCAATTTGGTAAAAGGGTAAAGGTGACGATGGAAGAAGACGGCTGGCGTAAAGACCTAAAACCCGGTCACAATACCTATAACTCCTTTACAGACGGCTCAAAGATGGAAAAGGGTGTTGATGCTGGAGTATACTGTTCGGAGCTTAATGTAAGTTAAAGATGCAGGCTTCCGACTGCAGCATCTTTCAAGCTGAGGTATTCGCCGCAATGAATAAGCAAGGGTAAACCTCTTTATAGATAGTCACGCCGCTATCAAGGCTATTGTATCGCACTGTACATCCTCCTTCCATGTTCTTCAATGCCAGACAGTCATCCAGAGATTAGCTGCGGCTCGTAAACTGCATATCTACTGGCTGCCTGGACATAAAGGCATAATGGGAATGAAATAGTGGATGCAATTGCCATAAGCGGTGTTGAGCTTCCGGAGGGACAAATACACGACATACGCCGACCGATCAAACATCGTAACGCTATGCTGGAGTGCAACATGAAGCGCAGATGAAAAAATCTAGACAGGTGTCACACAGCGAAAATCATGCTGGCTCATTACCGCAGAAAACAAAGTAATTTCATAATCAAACTCTCACGCACTGAATGCAGAACCATTACGGGTGTGCTAACAGGACTAACGACAAGCGAATTATGCATGATCTGCAGGGATCCGGAAGGCCCTAAGACCCTAACACACGTACTTTGTGACTGCCCAGCCATCTCTTGGCATCGTCTGGTCACCCTAGGAGAACCAGGGTTTGTCGGTGGCCAGACTGCAAGTTGACCGTCTACTTAATTTCCCAAAAAAGTCAAATTTTTAACCGACCATTACTTCGTTTAATAACCTCCAACCTGTCACAGCTAAGGACCAAAAGGTCTATGTTAGGCTTCACTCTCTTGTGTGGCCAGCCAGTGTAACCTAACCTAACCTAAATTGAAATCAATTAGTTGCTTGTATTCATATTGTAAATATTGTTTCATTTAGTTATACTTAAATATTCTTGTATTTTTGTTAGGTTTAGATGTCATCTATCAGGAAATGGGAAGATGCCCTAATGCCATCAAATATGAATATATATGAGTACTATTTCAAAAATGGTTTCCGCTTCTCAAATTCTGACCCCACATGCATACTCACATGCACAATGCTAAATACCGCAAAATATTTGCAGCACGTGGCAAAAATCTCACACGGAAAAATATTCGCTCTTATAAAATTATGAAGCACTGAGGCAAAGTTGGTTTAAAATAATAAAAAAAGAAAAGCAAAAAAAAAATAAAGGGAAAGCAAAATAAAGAGAGAAAACAACAAATGCTTAAAGTTTAAGTGTAATTGAAAATGGCAAACCATGTGTGAGTGTGTGTGTGTGCGAGAGTGAGTATAAGTGTGCCTGTAAGTGTTCGTGTATATGTGTTTTTGTGTGTGTGTGTTCATTGAAAGCCAAGACATAACCTCAGATTAGGCATTAATTTAACTTTATGTAGTCTTAGCTCAAATAAAGTTCAGTCAAACTTTGGCAAATTAAATAAACACACACACATGTGCAAAAGGTAAAGGCCAAGTCAGTTACATATTTGTATGTGTATAGTAATACACCTATATTATATATGTATGTATGTAGCATATATAGAAAAGTAAAAGCAGCTATATTTACTTATGCAAATACTTATAAAGCTTTTTAATAATCCGCTGGCAAGTTATAAAGTGAAAATATGCATTAAATATGCATATTAAATTTTATAATATATTATTAAAAAAAAAATCTAATTGAAATGTCATTTGATTTCGAATTTTGAAGTTTCCAGTTGTCAACAAATATTTGTGATCATTAATGTGTGTAAATGACATTTTGAATTTTTTTTGTGTATATTCATTTGCATTTATTAATTATGAATCATGTAATATGCAAATCGAGTAGTTGATTTAAACAAAATATTAAATATTTATAGGTGGATGAATAAAGTTTGTTTTAGGCAGTTCCTAGTAAATTAATTTATTTGATAAATAGCATTTAAAGGGATGCACAGAGTTGACCTATATTTTCAAATTGCTTGGAGTAGCTTTGTAAAGGTGATTTCGTGGAATTTGTATCAAAGAAGTTACTTTGATTAATTAAAAGTGATGTTAGAAAATGAGAGCTATATTAAATAAGAGAAAATTTATCTATCCGGTGGGATGGTAAACCAACACCTTGTTTGTGAGAAAATCAAAAATAGAAAGAAAAATGTTTAAAAAATCTTACAAAAATATTAAACTATATAAAAATAAGACTTTCATGAAAGATGTGTGTCCTGGTGATGAACTAATATAGCACGTACAGAAGATATTGGATGGATCCTTGACAAAAATAGATCGTGTATGTTCAGAATTATGAGTAGTTTATAACCAAACTAATAGATGGCGCACACTGTATAGCTGAGAAGCGGGCAGATATGATTATAGAATATTTAAATTCATTCAAATTAAGAAAGATGCTGGGTATATTTTTTTTGGGATGTCGCAAAGTGAATGTGGAACGCTGAAAGTTATATTTCCTCATCATAATTTTTTCCTGATCATACACATGGTACCCAATTTTGAAGATACGGGACGAGACGGGTTTGGGGAAGGTTATCAATTATCCCATGGTTCTTAGTTTCTTGAAAAATAAATAAATTACAAAAATTAATTGTAATAAAAAAGAAGAATATTTATAGGTATACTAGCCGGCCTCCGGCACGCTCGCTTCGCTCGCTCGTCTAGAAACACGTTGACTATTTTCTAGATGAACTGCTAAATGGACAACGGTTGGGTGTCGTTCGTGACTTTGGAATGAGAAAATTCGCCATATTGCCTCGTTACTGCTAATGCAACGTCCTATTTGATATTGTGAAATTTCGTCATTCACATTGTCGGCTCTCACGCCAAAAATCGCCATATCGCTTCCCTTATTGACGTATTTGCAGATATATTTTATTGATTTTACTGAGTTGCAATACTCGACGTTAATGTGGGCTTTATACGTTTTTGATAATAATGGCGAAAATGGAACAACCCAAAGATAGTCAATTTCAATTTCTTGATTTTGCACTTTGATTGTGGTCGATCTGCCATTGTCTTCTGTTGATCTACGGCGATATAATGGGTATCCATCGTAGCCCGTAACAGTGTCCAAAGTCAATGCCATTGGATATCTTTTGGAGCATTTGCCGTCGATCATGCATGGTGAAGTTGGGTTGAGCACACCATATTGTCCGTGGATCATATTCTTTGTGATAACCTCGAACAATTCTGGATCATTTGTATGAACTGGGATTTCCGCCGATATCACATCATCAATTTCATGCGGTAGTATTTTCTGAACCAACCAAATCAAAATGTGCGCATGAGGTGATCCTCTCTTCTGCCATTCTACCGAATTCATCTAGCAGCGAACCTCTCCGAATACACTGCTTTTGATAATAAGCAGGCCTGCTGTTTCATTGGGAAATTTCAGTGCTTGGCACTGATCACATACCTTGTTCATTGTTCCAATTACAACAGATTGACGCGAGCTATAATCGGTCGTATTGTTATATTCGAATGCAACTCTGTGCAGATTTGATGCATTGCGCATTTGCCTGAATGTTCTTTGGATTAAATTCTGTTCTGCATGGATTTCATCTGATTGATTCTGATAATCCGATTTCGTCTCATTCTCATTCGAGCATTCATATTGTATTCATCTCGTTCTTCTGTTGTATGAGCAGAATGTGATCTTGCTTCTCTTAATCGATTCAACTCATTCAGCTGTGTTTCGGGATGATTGCAATTGAGTTCTACGCGAGTGTCTCCCAATGTTACGTCTTTTTGGCGGCATTATGTGCAAATATTGATCTGATCATATGTATTTTACACAGAAATCAAAACATGAATCGTTTATAATTTTTGTGTTTCCTTTCGACAAAAACTATTTACTAAAAAATATTAGTTAATCTGGTTAACTAGTTAACCCAAAAACCCATATTTCTCTTAGCAATATTATTCAACTTTATATACGAAATTGTTACATCCCAGTTGAACAGATAATTCTAGCTCTATATAATTTTATTCTACCTTGGTATTAGAGTGTCCAAAGATGGTGTAGCTAAAGCTTGAAGTATGGACGTCAGGGATAATATATTTTATATTATTCTTCCGGACTTAAGCGCTTATTAATAAATGCTAAAAAACTCGTAACAAGAACTGACACACTTTATAGTATAAATTCATAGTCAACATTCACTAAGATTTACATATTTTTAGTACAATTTTAATTAAACTACTAAAAAAAAAATGTTTATCCGAAATTTCGAGTAACCTAATTTAGGAAAACGCATAATTTCCGCATTTATGGATGGATATAAATAACTCCTGGTGTTTTAGTCTCGTGTTATGAATAACTATTATGCGGCATTAAAATTTGGAAAAGTTGGAAATTTTCATTATTTTTATTTAAATTTTGGCAAAATTTTTATGGCCATAAAACCGAAAGTCTAGAATACCTGTATGCCTTTCGAAATGGGCTGCCTAGAACAATTCAAAAAACCAAGACTTTTCGACTTTGGGCCAGTATTTTAGAGGTTATGCCTGAAATCAAGACTAATTAAAATTGTGTACAAACAAAAAATCGATCGTTTTACATACCCTTGGCATTAATAGAAAGTTTCCAAGCAGCACGCTTATGCGTCCAAACTCCACAATATCCTTTAAACTAAAAAATTCTCAAGTCTCTGGTCAATTTGTTTTTTGCACCTCTGAAGAGCATTTATTAAACATATTTGTATCCGAAATTTCGAGTAACCTTATTTAGGAAAACGCATAATTTCCGCATTAATGGATGGATTTTGAAAATTCCTGGTGTATGAGACTCGCATTATTTCTCCTATCCACCACCTTGGGGACGGTCCTCTAGGGATTAAATGCGAGCTCCCGTGACATATATTATGTATTTGATGTCAAGAAATAATTAAAAATATAATAATTTCTCAGAAAGAGTCCGTTCAAATTATTTATGGAATCATAATAATTCAGAAATTAAAAACAAATATTGTATATTATTAGCTATTACATTTAAAAAATAACAAAGAATATTTTTTTGTATTTGCAGATGTGTTTGCCCATTAATCGTTACAGCAGCTTCAAGGATGGTTTTCACCCATCAGAATACCACACAGCAGATAAATCCCAAAAGTAAATATTTAACTTATGAAAAATAGGTTATATTTACTAGAATTTAATATTAAGCGCAATTTTAAAGTACAATATGTTTTGTAAAATACATTTTTAAACAAGTATATCTTTAAATAAAAAGTTAGACTATTTTGTGTCTTTCTTTTAGTTGTGCAATGCTCTAAAATGTTTAAATTTTTTATGTAAATTAAATATTATGTTATATTTAATGAAAACTATTTTAATATATGATTTCTTAAGCTAAATCTTCAATTTTTATTAAATAAAAAAATTTTCATTTTTCCGCTGTTACCAATTGGTACTGGTCGAGGTTTACCCTGTGGCACACCAACTCTCATTAGCCTTTTACCGGAAAGGGCTTCAAGCAGGTTGTAAAACGGAACTGGGAGCAGGATTCAGACTCTCTCAAACACTGGTAGACTCTATACAGTATTCCTTATCATCAAACAACTCTAATAACCGTTCTATTCCGGAGCTTTGGAAGAAAGATAAATATTATAATTTCTTTTTGTTTTTATTTATTTATTAATCAACTTACTTAGAGCTTTAATCCTATCGTTACAAAATTTTAAAATGTATGGAAACTATTTTTGTATTAATTTCTGTAAGATTTAGCTATTTTAAAAAAATTATTTACATGAAAATATTTCCAAAAGTAAATACAAATTTTGGATAATTTCTATTTTATTTTAAATATTGCATATAATTGCAACATACTTTCATTTTTATTAAGATAATTTTTTAAGAAACTTATAAATATTGTAATTAATAATTTAAAAATAGTATTCTATGAATACAATTCTGTGTTTCCAGCTGCGATCGGATAGGTTTAATATATTTTTAAATTTTAAAATTAAAAATAATTTATATTTGTTAATTTATATTGTTTTTTTTTTCTTTTTTAAGTGTGTGCGCTGTTTTCAAAATTTGTCGAGGACCCTATATGAAATATTCAATCCATGACTGTGGACACATGACAAACTCTATACAATTTATTTATTAAAAATAAAATTAATTTATGCATGTATAATATTTATGTATTCTAAGAAATGTTTTATATAAAATTTATTATCTATTTGTTTATTAATTTAAATGTTTCATACAATAATATTGTATACTTAAGAACTAGCAAAAATGTAACTCAAAATTAGTATAAATAGTTTTAAAAATTATTTTAATAAATATTTTTTTAAATTTAATTTTTTTTTTAAGCAATATTTTGTATATGTTTAAATAAAATTAGGAAAACGTAATGCAATCACTACTTATAGGCGGCTACTCAAGTTTGTAGTTAAAGTTGGAAAGTACATCCAAGAACAAAAAAATTAGGAGAACAAAAGGAACAAATAAAAAAAAGCTACCTTTTTTTCAATTTAACAAAAGCGCTTTAAATAAATATACAACCTTAAAATCTCTTTTAATTTAGAATAAATCTTTTATTTTATAATTTTATATAAATATATAAATATATAATATATCTATTAAGGCACCGCAATAGACTGGCGAAAAAGCTTTTTGATGAAAATCAAGCAAGATGCTTTAAGAAGCAGCTACAAAAACCAAAGTCACCTTGCGAAATGATGAAGAACTAAACAAAATTCCGATTTACAAGAGTAACAAAACTCAGCTGTGATATATAATATTTCCGGGGACCCGAACAAATACGCCTCCAGCTGGTTTGGCTATTTTATTTAACAAGTGGAAGGCAATTCATTAAAAATAAATGTTTTTCTGATTATTTGCTTATAAAATAAAAAAATATATATTTATTAAATGCTTCGGATGTAATTTATCAAAAAAATTCAAAAAAATTTTAAAGATGTAAGCATTATTTATATATAAAAACTAAAATGCTAAGTTTAATGGAATGTAATAGCTATTTAATTTTATTTGAATAAATAAATAATTAAAACGAAAACAACATCTCTTTTTTTATATTTGAAAGTTTACGAGATGGGTTGTGGAAATTGCAGGAGCTAAAAGATGACTAAATCGAATGACCTTGAGATAGCGGAGTTCAGAATCAGCTCAGAAACAAACTTTTTCGCACAGTTTAACAAAAATTAAGATTTCGAAAAATTCGAAAAAAAATTGTAGCCCACCAAAGTAACAGGCGATCGATCAGAAATGGCAGAAATTAGCAATTTATATAATTAATATAAATAATAATTAGTAACTAAAGCCATAAATCAGCACAGAATGTTCAATACAAATGCAAAAAAATTGTATATGTATGTGTATACGACCACTGCTGAAACTGAAAACAGCTAAAAAATAAAAAAAAAATATTTAATTTTGGAATTTTTCCATACAAAATGAGTCTTCAAAGCAGCTGAACTACCAGGCGAACAGAAATGCAGAAAATTCAGAAGGCAACTTTAAATTAGCAACTTAAAGTATGCTACAAAATTTTGACAAAAAAATTATTTTTGAAAAAAAGTGTGGCATACTTTTAGTGACACTTTTAGAAAAAATTTTATTCTGCAGCCGCTTGCTTATGATTTCTGTTCGCCTGGTAGCTGAAACCCGTTCAGTGGTAAAATTTAGTGAAATTTTGAATTTTTTTTTTTTGCGCCAAATGCTCAGTAAAAAATTTAATATTTGAATTTGAGTAATGGTTTTAGGTTGTTTGCAACAACAAAATGTTTCTTTCCTTCTTCGTTTAGAATATTTGATGTATGTATTTTTAGAGCCCTAGCGCAACTGAAACAAAATTTCGTTTTTATAAACAAAAAACATGTTTTTTAAGTTATTTTAGTTTATTTTTATTTCAAAAATAATAATACTTATACAAATTATAATAAAATATTGTTATTTACAATTTTAGCTTGTTTATTTATATTATTTGATAAATTTAGTTAGTTTAACAATTTGTATACTATATATTTACATAAAAAAAAAACAAAAAAAAAATATATATAGAAACTAAGAAGTAAAATTAAAAGGATTGTAATAACTATTTAATTTTATTTGAATAAATAAATAATTAAAACGAAAAAACATTTTTTTTTTTAAATTTGGAAGTTTTCAGTTGGGTTGTGGAAATTGCAGGCTCACATAGATTGCTAAATCAAATGACCTTGAGATTGGGCAGCTCAGAAACAGCAGTACGAAAAATTTAAAAAAAAATAAATTGTAACCCACCAAAGTAAGAGGCTAAAAACTAAATCTGCGTCCCAGAAAGCTCAATAGAAATGCAAAAAAATTGTATATGTATGTGTATACGACCACTGCTGAATCTGAAAACAGCTAAAAAATAAAAAAAAAAATTTAATTTTGCAATTTTTCCATACAAAATGGTCTTGCAAAGCAGCTGAACTACCAGGCGAACAGAAATGCAGAAAATTCAGAAGGCAACTTTAAATTAGCAACTTAAAGTATGCTACAAAATTTTGACAAAAAAATTATTTTTGAAAAAAAAGTGTGGCATACTTTTAGTGACACTTTTAGAAAAAATTTTATTCTGCAGCCACTTGCATATGATTTCTGTTCGCCTGGTAGCTGAAACCCGTTCAGTGGTAAAATTTAGTGAAATTCTATTGGAATTTTTTTTTTTTTGCCAAATGCTCAGTAAAAAATTTAATATTTGAATTTGAGTAATGGTTTTAGGTTGTTCAATAGGTTGTGCAACAACAAAATGTTTCTTTCCTTCTTCGTTTAGAATATTTGATGTATGTATTTTTAGAGCCCAGCGCAACTGAAACAAAATTTCGTTTTTATAAACAAAAAACATGTTTTTTAAGTTATTTTAGTTTATTTTTATTTCAAAAATAATAATACTTATACAAATTATAATAAAATATTGTTATTTACAATTTTAGCTTGTTTATTTATATTATTTGATAAATTTAGTTAGTTTAACAATTTGTATACTATATATTTACATAAAAAAAAACAAAAAAAATTATATATAGAAACTAAGAAGTAAAATTAAAAGGATTGTAATAACTATTTAATTTTATTTGAATAAATAAATAATTAAAACGAAAAAACATTTTTTTTTTTAAATTTGGAAGTTTTCAGTTAGTTGGTTGTGGAAATTGCAGGCTCACATAGATTGCTAAATCAAATGACCTTGAGATTGGGCAGCTCAGAAACAGCAGTACGAAAAATAAAAAATAATAAATTGTAACCCACCAAAGTATGAGGCTAAAAACTAAATCTGCGTCCCAGAAAGCTCAATAGAAATGCAAAAAAATTGTATATGTATGTGTATACGACCACTGCTGAATCTGAAAACAGCTAAAAAATAAAAAAAAATATTTAATTTTGGAATTTTTCCATACAAAATGAGTCTTCAAAGCAGCTGAACTACCAGGCGAACAGAAATGCAGAAAATTCAGAAGGCAACTTTAAATTAGCAACTTAAAGTATGCTACAAAATTTTGACAAAAAAATTATTTTTGCAAAAAAAGTGTGGCATACTTTTAGTGACACTTTTAAAAAAAAATTTTATTCTGTAACCACTTGCTTATGATTTCTGTTCGCCTGGTAGCTGAAATCCGTTCAGAGTCAAAAATTAGCGAAAATCGATTCAAATTTTTTATTTTTTTTGGCAAATCGTCCGCAGTAAATTTAAATATTTGAATTTCAGTAACGTTTTTAAGCTGTTCAATAGGTTTGGAATACCAAAATGGTCCTTTACATAGATTCAATCAGCAAGAATATTTTATGTATTTTTAGAGCTAAGCAACTGAAACAAAATATCCTTTTTAAAAACAAAAAACATTGCTTTTTAAGTTTTTTAGATTATTTTTATTTCAAAAATAATTATATTTATACAAATTATAATAAAATATTATTTACAATTTTAGCTTATTTATTTTTATTCTTTAATAAAATTAGTTAGTTTAAGAATTTGGTTTATTTTTATAATATTTCAACAATAATAATAATTAAAAATTATAATGAAATATTGTAACTTACAATATTAGCTTGTTTATTTTTATTATTTGATAAATTTAGTTAGTTTAAGAATTTGGTTTATTTTTATAATATTTCAACAATAATAATAATTAAAAATTATAATGAAATATTGTAACTTACAATATTAGCTTGTTTATTTTTATTATTTGATCAATTTATTTAAACAGTTTGCATAGTGACTTACAATTTGAGCTTGTTTATTTTTTTTATTTGATAAATATGTTTAGTTTAGTTTATTTTACAATTGGATTTATTTTTATAATATTTCAACAAAAATAATAATAATTTTAAAACTATTGTAAAATATTATAACTTATAATTTTAACTTGTTTATTTGGAAAAAGTTAGTTTAACAATTTGCTTTATTTTTTTTATAAGTTTTGCTTAAAGCTAGCCATTAAAAATTACAGAGTTGGATCTAAAAATTGTATAAATTTAAATATTTATTATATGATTCCTTTTTGAATACCCCTCGTACTAACCTTATAATTATAACACTAATAGAATATATTGGGTGGGCCATCTGTATCTATAGAACGCCAGTACCAATCCATGACAAAAATTGGACGTGTGTGTTCCGAATCACGAGTGTGGAGAGGAGAGTCCCTAAGCTCCATGAGTAGAAGAGGACATCAGAAGAAATAGTAGTGCGTAGTAACCAAATCAACAGATGGCCCCCCTATACAAAAAGTTTCCTTTTTAGAAATTTTAAATATTTCAAGGTTATGCTGAAAGGTGAACTCTCGGAACGACGGACAATTAAAGCAGGAGTTTTTTATTCACCATTTTTACTATGGACATGCCGAGCTCGACAGGCAGTTCTGAGCTTATAACGTCAACGTATGCTGACGACACTGCCATTCTTTCATTTTCCTCCAGCGTTCAAATGGCTGCTGATACCTTACAGAACCAACTGGACATTATAACAACTTGGGCGAAACGCTGGAACATCCAGCTTTATGGTGACAAATCTTCCAGCGATTTATTCTCGTTAAGGAAACACCCAAGTCCTACGCTTACTTTAAATGGAGAGATAATTCCAATGAAAACATCACACCCGTATTTCGGAATTCACCTCGACAAAAAATTGTGTTGGAGGGACCATATTAAAATAATATCAGCAAGATGTAGAACCAAACTTGGCAAAATGGAGTGGCTACTTGGTAGAAATAGCAAGCTATCTTTGGATAATAAAAGAATTCTATTTAAGAGTTTAATAATGCCAACTTGGTCTTATGGCGTTCAAATCTGGGGAACAGCTGCCAAGTCAAATATTAAAAAAACACAAATTTTACAAAACAAAACTTTGCGCAAAATTGCAGATGCCCCGTGGTATATCCGAAATCGAAACGTTCACAAGGATCTAGGCATTCCCTATGTGGGTGATGTATTGAATAAATTTAGCGACCGTTACGCTGATCGCATAAGGAACCATCCGAACTCGCTTGCATGTGTCCTGGCCGGCCAAAGACCAAGAAGACGCCTAAAACGCCTTCATCCAAACGACCTCAGAAGGCGTGTCATATCATAGAGTCTACTTGATTTTTTTTAAACATTGTATATATATTGAGTAATCTAAATGATACCACACAAAAGGTTTTTAAGTGTATAGTGATTTACTTTTTCATAAATGGTGGATTATAACCCATAAAATCAAGGGTTGATTTCCAATAATAAATAAAAAAAAATATATATATTTTAAGTCGACATTGTAATCGAAATTGGCTTTTTCTGGTGTTCCCTGGTTACCGATAAGTCTTTTTATTTTCGAAAGAGAATTAAAGAGGCGTACTGTGATGCTAGAGGGTATTTAAAAGACGGACAGGTACGTTTGCAACCAATTCATATTCCTAGAAATTAGGGAAGACATTGGGAATATTTGATTTGGGTCAGACATGAAGTGAATGTAGAGGCTGAACGGTATTTTTTCTTATCAACAGCTTATACAATAATTTTGTTAAGATCATATTATAGATCTAATGGCGTCCAGCACGGAAGATATAAGGCGAACAAGGCTACCCCTAGAAGTAAGGTGATCAAAACCCCATGGTTTTCATTTGCGTGAAAAAAATTAATTTGTGGAGATAACTAAGTTTGATACCCTCCCATCGAAATAGTTCTATCTACGTCGCTGAAGACACTTTATTAATAAATTTCAAACAAATTCTCAAGATCTAACATTGTCACGGTTTCAAAAGGAACCGAAGTCCCTCACGTCTTTTTTAAATTTTCCTTACAATTTTTTCCTATAAGGCTACCTATCAGTGCTGCTTCGATAAGTCTATATTTTTTAGTTTCGCTGCTTTTTTATATCGATATATCTATATATCGCAGGGATAAATATAGGACAAGATTAAAATTAATAGCTAAAAAATATTTTATTGAGCTTCGGTTCCTTTTAAAAAAGTTTTTTTTATACTAGGAATCATCGATATTTCGAAGTTATTTTAAAATAATATATGAAATGAATACTCTGTTCCGGCCAGAATTTTGGTCTTTTATAATATTGTGAATAATTATTCTTTTAATTATTCCTTGTATTATCTACGCTGGTACTTGTAATACTTACTTTTACAATAGTCTTGGGTAAATACCTTTCCAGTCTACATATGAAAATTTGAGAGACACCTTTAAACTAAGAACTAGTTGCTGGAATAAAATAGTTCTTTATGTCATTTCAGTTACAAAAATTGTAATATATACCCCGTTCACTCAAAAAGTTCTACCTAATCACTAGTTTTAGACCCAAAGTATCTCTTTTAGCAAAGAGTTCATTAATAGTTTTAATAATACCAATTAAAATAGGAACAACAAAACTTTTACATTATATACTATTAGCAGTAATGTCTTTCCTTGTAATTGACAGAACTAGGCAACTGTCGGAGCAAAGTTACTCGGTTTACTTTGACGCTCTTACAAACACACATTTCCAAGAACCCGCTGCCACTTCTAATTCAACCCACTCCTCGGTAGACCCCAACACTATGTGTGTATGTAATTATATATGTATACACCTCCTGTTTTGACATGTCTGCCGGATGTGTGTGCGCGTCATTTTGTCTGCTAATACTTTTGACATGTCACAAATGTAAATTTCTGGTTGCTCCTAATCGACTTTCAGACGCACATGTCCTTGAATAATAAAATCGTGTACCTGAACTTTTCTAACACACTGTCTTTGTTTAACTCTTTTGCAATGGTTTGCTTGTTATGTAAACATGTCTGTTGTCCTTGTAATGCGTCGAAATTGCAAATGAAAATATTTAAATGCAAATATTTTTTTTCTTGTTATTTTGCTGCCGTTTCCTTCAAAGTTTTAAGTCGACTTTTGCAATGCAACTTTGTTGTGTTATTGTTGTTGTTGCTCTGATATTTGTTGCTTTTGTTGTGAAAGAGAGAGTAGAAGATAACCCAGAATCATAAATAATGCGGTCCGCCGAACCCTTCAAAAAAAAAAAATCATGACCGTGGGCGGCATAAGCTCCCAAAGTCAAAGTTGCCTTTGACATCGGCCCTAAAAGTGACCTTAATTTATTTATGGCTTTTTTTAGTATTTGGTTTTTGTCTCTGGCTCTTATCGTTATGTCACATTATTTGCCATTTAATTTATGCGAAAAGTTTAACAATTAAGTTTTATTTTACTGCAAAATAAAAATAATTATAAACAAGTTGTATGTGCCACATATAAAAATAAGACCCGCTGTGCTTTTCGCGCATGTGATGTGTTTTTTTACTCACAATATTAGGGGCGTAGACAAAGGGGGTTCACAATAAATTCTTTTCCATTCTATATTCTATATTCTATATTCTATATTCTATATTCTATATTCTATATTCTATATTCTATATTCTATATTCTATATTCTATATTCTATATTCTATATTCTATATTCTATATTCTATATTCTATATTCTATATTCTATATTCTATATTCTATATTCTATATTCTATATTCTATATTCTATATTCTATATTCTATATTCTATATTCTATATTCTATATTCTATATTCTATATTCTATATTCTATATTCTATATTCTATATTCTATATTCTATATTCTATATTCTATATTCTATATTCTATATTCTATATTCTATATTCTATATTCTATATTCTATATTCTATATTCTATATTCTATATTCTATATTCTATATTCTATATTCTTTATTTTATATTCTATATTTTTGCATTTTCAAGTCAGCCCTTAAGAGTATGCTATATTTTTTTGAAGTATGCAAAAATTTGTTGTAGTCCTCCGTAGAAATTTTTTGACATATGTACGTTGTTGAATATTTAGGTATTTTGTATCCCCTTCATTAAAATCTACCTACGCCTCTGTCACACTCACTTTCACATACAGCAGCGAAAATGCGCTTATATAGCAAAAGTTTTCTCTTTGTCTGCATTTTCTATAATTTTCATGACAAAACATAATTAAAGGAAAGTAAAAAGAGTCTTGTCGCATAATGCCAGCATTTGTCATTCGATGCAGTTGTCAAGGACAACAGCGGCTTACCTTTTATATACTTTGTATATAATATAATAACTTGCTTCATAAATGTCATTGGCATTTTTAAATATACATTAAAATATACGAACCCGAGCTGAGGCAAAAAGTTTGATAGACATTTTTAAAGAGTTTTAAAACTTTTAGACTCAGCTCAGATCAAAAGTGCAAATGACTTGAAATTTTTGGCCTTAGGATAAGCATTATACCTTTTTAAAATATTATTTAAAGTTGACTAACAGGGATTAAACATAAAATATGGCAGACATTATAATGCTCTTTGTGTCTTGTATCCTTGGGGGTTGCATTATATTGAGTTCCATAAAACACAATAAACAATTTAGTTGACAAAAATGTTTAAAATTGAAAACAAAATGGCTTCCTTGCATCTAATATGGCGACAATCGCTTTAAATCACACAGCTGGCAATCAGAACTAATACATATATACACACACTAAGTCAACACCCAAACAATGGCATCAAAAAAAACCATCCAAAAATTATTTTTGAGTTAACTTTTTGCATCGATTTGGACCAGATTTAAGCCAGTTGGCAGCTCTGCTACCAAATATTGTGACATAAATCAATCATGTTGCACCGCAAACAATGTGAAAATCTGACATTTATTAAAATTCGTGTGAATTTTGTGCTTCTGGCAGCAAACACCAGGGAGCGTATACGTAACCTTTACAATGTATAGAATAAGGATTTTACGACTGGTTCGCGTTTTATGTCACGAATTTTATGACATGCTTTTGCAATCATGCGATTTCGATGCCAGAAATGCAAACATGAAAAATGTTTATAAAACAAAGAAAATAATTTAATTAAATCCCATGGACAGGGCAGCTGTCAGTGTGAAGGTTTGTGCAAACAAACAGAAAATTAATAAAAAAAACCACTTGTCCGGAATATTAATGCAAATAAACAACAGTCGGCTTACTTGGAATGATTTTTTAATTTTTGTGTTTAAAAATAAAAGGATTTTTGGGAAATTTTTAAATGATTGTTATTTTAAAATTCTGGAGCAATATTTGAGATTTTAATGAAGTACGAAAATAAAAATTTGAGATCTTGTCAACTTTATTGTATTCAACATTTTCATGGTAGCCCTTAAAAGTATGCTATATTTTTGGTAGTATGCAAAAATTTGTTCGGCCACTCCGTAGATAGTTTTTTGACATACGTTCTTATTAGAATGACGTAATTATAATAAGAAAGTTTTATTTATTGAAAAACGGTATTTTTTTTTAATTCTGGGAGCAATAATTGAGTTTTTGATGAAGTTTAAAAATAAAAAACTGAAGTCTTGTCAACTTTATCATATTCCTAAGCACTTTCCAGGTAGCCCTTAAAAGTATGCTATAATTTTTTAAAGTATAGAAAATTTGCCTAAGCTCCTCTACAGGGTCCGGCACTCGAAGTGTAACCAAATTCAGACCGATCGCGCAGCTGACGCACGGGCATCAGCTGTCTGTAAGTTAGCTAAATGACAGTTTAGAGTATTGTTTACAAGCGCACGAAAGCATTTTGTCGTGAGTAAACGCGAAAAAAATCAGTAATGGATTTCAAACGTAATAGTGTAGTTGCATAATATTTAGCTGGAAAATCACAACCAGCGATTGTTCGTGAGCTCGAACACCTTAAAGTAAATAAAGTTTTCGTTTATCGCACCATAACTCGTTACAATGATACTGGTAGCATCTCAAAACGTCATGGAGGTGGTCATCAAAAGACTGCAACGTCACGTGAGATGGTTCAAAAAGTGAAGAAGCGACTTGAGCGAAATCCCCGACGAAGTGCCAATCAAATGGCGAAAGAACTGAAAATATCTGACCGTAGCATCCGTCGCATACTGAAATATGATCTCAAGGTCAAGCCTTACAAGATCCAAAAGGCACATGATCTCACACCGAAGCAGCAATAAGTCAGACTTGAGAGAGCGAAGGAGTTGCTTCGCTTGGCCGAAAGCGGTCAATTGCCGAACATTGTGTTTTCTGACGAGATAATTTTTACAATTGAGCAATTCGTAAACTCTCAAAACGATAGGATTTACTTGAGGGACCGTTCATACGAGAATTTGAGTCAACGATTGGCCACCAGAAGGCAGCACCCGCCACAGATAATGGTTTGGGCCGCTGTAACCGCAGATGGGCGCTCTCCAATCGTTTTCATCGAGCCTGGCGTCAAGGTTAATGCGCAATATTATCGGGAAAGTATTCTGGAGGTTGCTTTGAAGCCGTGGGTAGACAAACATTTCGGTGGCAGACCATGGACGTTTCAACAGGACTCGGCACCGTCTCACAAAGCTCGAGTGAACCAAGAATGGCTGAAAAACAACGTTCCGAACTTCATAACGTCCACACAATGGCTCTCGAATTCACCAGACGCGAATCCGATGGATTATTCTCTTTGGGCCATTTTGGAGAGCAAGGTCCGAACTAAAAGATACAACAGTCTCGAGGCGCTGAAAAAAGCCATTGTCCACGAGTGGGCCAAACTACCTGGAAGTCACATTCGGGCAGCTTGCGATTCATTTTTGGACCGTCTCAAGGCCATAGTGAAGGCAAAAGGTGGACATATTGAGCGAAAGTAATTTGTTTCTAAATTTCGTATTATTTTTACACATTTTGTACCTTGAATTGAGTAAAGGTAATTTTCCAAAATGAATTTATGGTCTTTTTAATTGGTTACACTTCGAGTGCCGGACCCTGTTTTCCTAAATATTTTTATGAAAGCTCTTAAAAGTAATAATTTTTTAAAGTATGGAAAATTTGATTTAGCTCCTTTGTAGCTATTTTCGAATTGTTATTAAAATGACGAAATTAAAGTAAGAACGATTTATGAAATGAAAAATGAGTTAATTTTTTAGGACTAACATATTTCAAAGATTTGGAGGTCTGTCGCAATCCTCTAGTAGCACCTAGCGTACCCGAAAACTTATACCCAATTACTTTACATTTTTGTTTTGAATACTTTTGGAAAACTGTTGACTAAAAAAATAACGAAATAAATAAAAATTAAAGCTTCACTTACTATAAAATATTTTTTCTTTTCATTGCTTTTGTATTTGGAGTCCAGTTGGCAAAAAGATAAACCTTCCTATCATTTATTGCAACAGCTTCGCAAGGAGACTTGTAGAAACGGAACAAAGAGGAGCTGCTTTGAACCATATCCTGCTGAAATCTCCTCAAACAATGTCTAATTAAAAATACCCTTTGAAACAATGACACCTCAGTTACTTGGCCTTGGCGAATGCTTTACAAAGAATTTGTTAAAAGCAGCCTTAAGGAATATAAGATAAAAGAAAAAAGGTAAGATGTATATAAAAAAAAGACAAAAATATTTGTGTCAAAAATTATTAAACAAAATAATAAAGTTTAATTATGTATCGTTAAAAAAAATCAAAAACTAAATGCAAGCTAAATAAATAGCAGCAAAAAATTGTTTCTTAATTTAGCCTTGAATTTGAGCCTTCTTTGAAAGCTTTTGGGCCAATATTAAACCAAGTCAGATATCCTAATCGACTTTAAAAAAACTGTTTCTTAAATATATTTAAATATTTTTATTCATTTACCAAAAGTTACTTTATACCTACTGAACAAAACTCCAATAGCCTTGACTCCTATGGTCACAGTGTATCCACATAATTACACCAAGACTTTTTGTACGCCTCTTTAATGGGCGGAAGTTTGGGTCGCATTAAGTTCAGCATAAATAATGTTCTAGGAAATTGGATATAATAAAGCTAAAAACATAACTTTAGATAAAATAAATGAAGCCAAAAGAAGCTGCTTATGGCGATTGTAAAGGACCTTGCTTAATTTGTACCAAAAAAACAAAATGGTTTAATGTTTGCACTTGAAACTACTTCGATTGTAAAAGTATCGAGTATAAATGTTTAAAAACTTAAGAAATCAGACGCGCTGCAGTGTAAAATCTTCAAGGCAACTGTCATAAATGTTGACATCATTAAAATGCCATAAAGTTGCAAATGGTTGCACAGACACGCCCACATGCAAGGTAGGGAGCGCGTGTAATGGTGCTGCTGGGTGGGTGGGTAGTTGCAGTGACGCCATTTTAAAATGTGCAAAAATTTCCCGCACTTCCGTAACATTTCGTATACGGCGCTCCGCTAGCTTTTTAGTTTTTTGGGTAATGGTAGCGCTTCCTTTGGACAAACCGCAGCGGATGCAATGCCGTGGCAGGAGAACGAAATGAAATGACAAAGCAAGTTGTGAAAACTATTTTCCTTAAAAACGAAGTTCATGAAAATTTCATTTTATGAAAATGGTTTTATTTTTATTCGCAACTTGCGCGCGTTGCTACAACGACTTTGTGGCATTAAAGTGTGTAAGTGTGTTGGTGTGTGTGTGTGTTTGGGTGTGTGTGTTGATGCCACAACATGCACATTAAAGTTAAAATGGCTGCCGACACAAATTGAAAGCACAACTTTTATGTGAAATGCTTTTAGCCACTGCCTGTTGTTTAATTTTATTAATCATACGCACTGTCTAACCAGCTAAGAAGTGTCATTTTGCACATTAATTATTTTAAGTACACAAAAAACCATAATCGTTTATTTTGTACGCTCGTTGACCAATGACCAACACAAGTACCCTACCAAGTGCTACTAAGACTTGAGCTGCCAAAGCCACTTACAGCTAATAAATGTTCAAATCGAAGCCATTAAAATATATTTTCGGGGCATTTTATTTTGAGAGCTAATTAAGTGCTGGGTATTAATATTGATGTTGGCTTTGGGTCACACTGAGCGAGCTGAGCTTAGCTGTTTGGGTTGCTATGGCGTTTTAAATTCGATTAATGAGGCGCAACAAGCGACACTCACACACGCACACATAAAGAGCTGCTCACACAGATACATACAAACATTGTATTAAAGTTCAATTTGCGAAAGCATGCCAAAGCTCGTTAATAAAGCTACTAACAAACAACAACATGGCGGGCTGCCCAACGGAAAACACACACATACATATGCCATATGTATATGTATACACGTTACGCCCATATACGGACACGCCTTATACACAGCGCTGCTTTTATTTATACCAACAGCCTTTGCTAATTAAACCTACAAGTGATTTGAGCTTCAAGCGCCATTAGAGAATCTTTAAAGTGGAAAAAGTGAAAAGTTTAAAACAAAATGGAGGAGCATCAGGTTAGCTAAGGCCTGCTAGACGCCTCGTGTAGACTTACTTGTCGATTTGGAATTAATGGGGTGAGACATGAGTGTGTTCAAGGCTGGTACAGATAAGGAAATATTTTTTTTATTGGCTGAAAAGCGAAGGCAGGAAAAGTTACCTAACCTCTCTCTGAAAGAGATCGTAAACTTACAATTATAATATATTATTAGGTATTATTTTTAAGCAGGTTTTTTTTTTTTTTAATTCTGGAGGCATTATTTGATGATGTTGGAAAATAAAAAGCTGAGATCTTGTCAACTTTATTATATTCCTAAACATTTTCAAGGTAGCCCTTAAAAGTATGCTATATTTTTTTTAGTATGCAAATTTTTGCTTATTCCTACGTAGATTTGGTTGGTATTGATAAGGATTACTTTTATTATTGGCTGGAAAGTGGAGAGAAGAAGTGGATCAGAGGAAGGGTTCTGGGGTGCAATAGCCCCCAAAAAATCAAAGTTTTCACTAAACTCTGGTATTTATATAACTCAAAAGTAATCAACAAGGAATATGTTTTCGACATGGAATCCATGCTCAAAATCCAATTGTAATTTATTACTCAAGTACAAATGATCAGAGTGTAACCAGAGTGGACTCAGGGGATGTATCCAGGGTTGCACAAGCCTGAAAAAATCAAAGTTTGAAGACTCTGGTATGTCTCTGGACATTTCTTCGAAATTATTTAATGTATCCAATTCTATCTTTATAAAACTTTAACGCGGAAAATCTTTGGATTCCTAGTAGAAATGATCAAAAAATAAAATTTCAATATACCATAGTCGATACAACGGAACGCTTCTGGACAGCAAAAGCCTCGAAAAAATCAAAGTTCTAACAAGTTTTGAAGACTCTGGTCTCTGGATTTTCTATTCGAAAATAGTATAAGTATACTATTCTGTCTTCATAAGACGTTTACGTAGAAAATCTTTGGATTTCATGAGCTCAAAATCAAAATCTTATTTTTTACTCAAGACGACATGACCAGAGGGTAACCAGAGTGTACTCAGAGGAAGGCTCCAGGGACTCACAAGCCTCAAAAAATCAAAGTTTGAAGACTCTGGTGTGTCTCTGGACATCTCTTCGAAATTATTTAATGTATCCAATTTTATTTTTATAAAACTTTAGCTTTTTTAAGAAATGATCAACAAAGAAAATTTCAATATACCAGAGTTGATACAGAAGAAGGCTCCTGGACAACAAAAGATTTCAAAAATCCAAATTCTAATAATATTTGAAGACTCTGATCTCTGGATTTCTTATTCCAAAATAGTTTTTGTATTCTATTCTATCTTCATAAAACATTTGCGTAAAAAATCTTTCAATCCCATGAGCTCAAAGTCCAGCTCAGTGTCCAGAACATTATTGATGCCACATATCAAGCGCCTTACTGCCAAGGACTCCGTGCCAGCGCCTAAAGTATACAGTCGAAGGTGTGTCAAAGTACACGACCTGTTTATCCAGTCCTGAACGACCAGGTAATGAGCCTGCCCTTGGCTCTACTGTAGCACATTTTTTCAGTTTCACTCCAGATGTTTTTGCATGTGCTGCTGATGAAACGAGAGCACCAGCTATGTAAACTAAAAATTTGTTATTTTGTGTTTATTTACTTTGAAGTAGAGTGCTCTGGCAGCTGTATATATATATATATATACATAAAACACATAGATATATATAATAATATGTAAAACGTTAGTTTTGAATTAAAAAATCATTTTATTCAATAAAACATTTAGACAATGAGCGATCTAACTCTAAGTAATGTTAACAATACAAGCTATAAAATCGAACTGAAGAATGCTGCTGCATTGATCAATAATGAAACCTCCGATTCTTGGGTGGTTTCATGGCTTTGTGCTGAGCTGCCTTGTCCCCATGGATTATGCTGCGCTGGCTTGTTTACAGTATGTTTTTATTTACAAGTCGGCGCTGGCCAAGATTTTGTTTACGCAGCTGCAGACTGTTTATAATTGGGTTGCTTATAATTGTATTGTTTATAATTGTAACGCGATGCCGGCTAAGTGCTGGCGTTGACATATTCTTATTGGTAACTTCAAAGGCGTGGGTGCAGTTGACAATATGGATATGTCACTTTTGTGCTGACGCTGATCATAGTCAAGTGGATGGGGTCTAGCCGCGGAGCGTTGTAAGGGGTCTAGCCGCGGAGCGTTGTCTGCTGATTCGGTGGCCACTCCGGTGATCGCTGCCAGATATTTGTAATTGTATGCGCAATGCCGGCAAAGTGCAGGCGTAAGCATAATCGTAACATATTCTTATTGTTAATTTCAAAGGCGTGGGTGTAGTTGACAATATGGATATGTCACTCCCCCAACCTTAGAATTTAGCCTGTCCTCAGGCGGATAGCTTAGGGTACAATACTGGGTTGACTTCGCTTTGTGGGATGTCATTATTTTGTAAATTGCTCGTTGAGCTTATATTTACTTGATCTTTTGATCGTACATACTTGACAATTAGATTACTTGGTAAACTTTTAAACTTATAAATTAAATACAATATTAAACTTATAATTATGATTACAAATGTAGTAATTGTTATTATTTGAAATACTTTATTATCTTTATTGTGTAGTAGTAATATGTCTTTTGTTCTTATGATTTCTATTGATTCCAAACGAGTTATATTGTTACTTATGTAAACATTTTGTGTGTAGTCTAACATTGAATTTGAAATAGAAAATTCGAATATTTGTAATGAACAGTTAAGAATTTTGATAATATTATTTCCTTCTATGAAAACATCTTTATTAATGCAATTCTGGTTAGTTAATGTTTTTGGTAAATTCCAAGTTAATAATATATTAGGTTCAACATAATTTAATTGGTAATTTTTGTATGTCTTTGTAAATTTACATTCTGTAGGTTTTTGTTCAAGTATACCTTTAATACATTCGTTAAATTCCAATTTATTGGTTTGCTTATTATATAGCTTATTATCATATACAAAGTATTTATCTTGAACTTTTTCTGTCAAGATATTATTATTTTTATCCGGAAATGGGACTATTTCAAATATTGGTATGTGAGCGCTATCTCTTGGAATATGGGAAATAATGAAAATTTCATTAGTTTGTAGTTTCAGCCAAGTAGAAGTTTTTATGTTTAATAATTTTTCGGAATCTACATGTTTTAAAAAATCTTGCTTCAATAATTTTGGGTTAAAAATTCCTAGTCTTGCTAGTTGCATTCCCATTTCTACATCTTCGATATATTCAGTAAAATGTTGTAAATTAAATATTAATATGTCAATCTGTTGACCCTTTTCCTTATCTTTATTCAACTTATTAATTACTGATTACTGTTTCAATCAGTATGCGTAGAGCCCTGGTCATCCTCTGATAACCTGCAATTATCGTATTTACTCTTGTTAAATATTTTTTTCTTTTTAAACTTTGATTTATAATGCACTATTTTTCTACCTCTATTAGTTTCTTCAAAATGTTTTCTATTAATTTGTTTGATATTACCCGTCTTTCTAAATGGGTTAGTTGTTTTATTTTTTACTAACGGCGCTTGTCTAAATTCTGTGGTTATTTCATAGTCGTTTCGATTTTTATTCAATTTTTCAATCTGTTTTACTTTATTAGCTTGCGTATCATATTGGGGTGTTCCTGCATAAATAAAAATGTCTGCTGGTGTTCTGTTTGTCGTATTATGTTTAACTTTATGATTGTAAGTATATAGTATCAACTCAAATTTAGTATATGTGTTCTCAGTATCTGCTTCAGTTGTTATTATTCTTAATTTTTCGTTTATTGTCTTATGAAATCTTTCTATGTCTGATACTCCATTTTTACTTGATGTAATCTCTATTTGTACATCTTCTGAGTTTAACCAAGCTTGCAAAGCTGCGCACATAAATGCTGAATCTTTATCTGCTTTGATAACCTGTGGTTTACCCATTTCGTTAAAAACTTTCATTATCGCTCTTTTTGCTTCTAACCAATCTCTACTTTTTATTTCAATTAATGTTGCGAATTTGGAGTATACATCGATACAGGACAGAAACTGCTGGCCTCCTACCAGATAAAAGTCCATAACATATCTTTCTCGTATGTTAAGTATTTCAGGTGTGATTTCAAATGTTAGCTTAGTATTTCTATGTTCTGTTTTTGCTAAATTGCAAGTTTTGCATTCGTTAATTATATTTTGTATTAGCTTTTGGTAATCTGGATAGTAATATTTTTCTTTAAATAATTTTATTGTTTTTTCAATACCTGGATGTAACAATTCTTTATGTCCTTTCATTATCATTTCTTTAAATTCTGCATAGGTTTGTATATCGATTAATTTTGTGCTCGATTTGATCAATTTTGTAGCATTATTTGGGCCTATGATTTCTAAATATGCCTGATGAAAAACTGGATAGTCCACTTCATTATGGAAATAAACAACACTCCTTTTTGCACAAATATACTCTTTTATCATTTGTTTCGCGGTTTCGACTGTTAATTCTTTATATGTTATTTTTATGTTAAGTTTATGAAAATAATGTTTAGTCTCTACGTTATCTTCATTTCCCTTTATTAGTTCTATCTGTCTGTTATAATAGTTAACTGCTCTTTCGGTTATCGATATATCAAAATGATTATCTTCTTGTGCACTGTGCACTGTAGCATTATTACTTTCAATTTCTTCTCCTAAGAAATTTTCTTCGATTAATTCATTTATCATTAAATTTTCCTCTGTTATATTTTGTTTTAGTTTTTCTTTTTTTTCTTTTGGTTTTTCTTCTTTTTTTGGGGTTTCTTTTGGGATTTCTTTTTCTTTTAGGGTTTCTTTTTCTTTTGGCGTTTCCTTTTTTTTTTCTTTTGGGATTTCTTTTTCTTTTTCTATCTTAACCCTAGACAATGCGTCCGCCACGTAGTTTTCTTTACCCGGCAAATATTTAATTTGATAATCGAATTCATTAAGTTTTATCTTCCACCTTTGTAATTTCATGTTAGGTTCTTTCATATTATTTAACCAAACTAATGGTTTGTGATCGCTCAATATCTCAAACTTCCTACCAAAAAGATATGATCGGAAATATTTGGTCGCCCATACTATTGCTAATAATTCTTTTTCTATTGTTGAATAATTAATTTCGTGTTCATTTAAAGTCCTACTTGCATAACAAACGGGTTTATGGTCTTGTGACAAGACGGCTCCTATTGCCATATTACTTGCGTCTGTAGTGAGTGAGAAAAGCTTATTAAAATCTGGATAGACCAGAATTGGATCTGTGGTGATTAATACTTTCAATTTATCAAAAGCTTCCAGATATTCTTTATCGGTTATTTTGATTATAGCTCCCTTTTTTAATCTCATAGTCAAAGGTTTTGCTATTTTCGCAAAATCTGGTATGAACTTTCTATAAAATCCGCACAGTCCCAAAAATGATTTTATCTGCTTAGTTGTTTTGGGTATGGGGAAATTAACTATTGCGCTTATTTTATTTGGGTTAGGCTTTATGCCTTCTGTGGTAATTATGTGTCCCAAGAATTCTGTTTCCCTCTTCATAAACTCACATTTATCCATCTGTAACTTAAGATTAGCCTGTCTTAACTTTTCTAGAACCCTTCTTAGTGACAACATATGCTCTTCCAATGAAGTGGAAAACACAATTATGTCATCCAAATAAACTAAACAATCCTTATAAATTAGGTCCTCCAACAAATTGTTCATGCAACGCTGGAAGGTTGCTGGGGCATTTGTCAAACCAAAGGGCATACGTAAAAACTCGTAATGACCGTGTTTGGTCGAGAAAGCCGTTTTGGCAATTGAATCCTCATCCATTTGGATTTGATGGAAACCCTTCGCCAAATCTATCGTAGTAAAATACTGGCATCTGCCCAACTTATCTAATATCTCATCTATATTAGGTGTGGGGAACTTGTCCTTAATAGTTATTGCGTTTAATAGTTGATAGTCTATCACCATTCTAAATTTTCGTTTACCCGAAGCATCTCCCTTCTTCGGAACTACATGGAGTGGTGAACAGTAAGGAGAATTCGTCTTTCGAATTATTCTCTGCTTAAGCATATCGCTAGTCTGTTCGTTGACTTCTTCGTCATATATTTGTGGGTATCTATATGGTTTTCTGTAAACCGGGTCCTCGTGCTTTGTCTTGATTTTATGCTTTATAGTACTAGTGAAGGTCAAATTGTCACCCTCTCTATATTGGACATCACGGAATTCGTATATTAATTCTTTCAAACGATCTCTTTCTTCTTGATTCAAATGTTCTATTCTTAGCTCATTACATTCACTTATTTCATTATTCATAGCGAAAAGAAACTCCTCTGTATTTGGGGGCTCTTCTGTATTTGGGGAATCTTTTGTACTCGGTGGCTCTTTTGTATTTGGGGAATCTTTTGTATTTGGGGGCTCTTCTGTATTCGGGGGCTCTTTTGTATTTAGGGAATCTTTTGTATTTGGGGGATCAATCTCCTCAATTTCGATCTCTTCCTCTCGGATGACCTTATAAATGTTTCCTCCCAATTCCACTGTATCGGACTTCCAATCGATATGTCCACTCGCGCCCAACATATACTCGTCGCCTAACAATATATCATAGTAATCCGAAAAATCTTTTATGTAAAACTTCTGCTCGGACGGACAAATCTTACTTGGGGGTAATATTATACTCTTTGTCATGTTTACTATTCCACCAAAGGTACGAACATTAGAATTCTCGGCAAACTCCTCGGTTCCCGGTATATTGAACTTCATCACACTCGTTGTTGCGCCCGAATCGGCTATGCCCTTCCAGATTTTCCCACATAATTCTATCTTTATATATGGGCTACATTTTTTTCTTCCGAGGCTGGTTGTAGAAAATTTACATCCATCCTCATTTGACCGCTCTGACTTTCCCTTGTTCTTTTGACGGGTCGATTAGCCACTGAATCGCGTGGTTGGTTCCTTTGAACATCATAATTGATTGGATTTTGGCTTCTGCCTTGATTTAATGAATTTCTAAACTCACCAAATGTTGGTGGTTGTGGTCTGTTATTATTATTATTATTATTTCTATTAAATGGATTTGAATTCGGACGATAATTATTATTCGGACTAGGTACATTGTAGTACGTATTTGCATTTGGATGATAACTATTATTCGGACGATAATTATTATTCGGACTATAAAAATGATTTAAATTAGGAGCATTATTTCTTACATGTTGATTCCTGTTAAAATCGCCTCTTGGGTACTGTCCAAGATTATGGCCGTTATTGCTTGCTCTATTGGCTCTAGGGAAACTCTTATTTAATTGCTCACGTTGGCTTTCGAGACTATCATTCTCATACAATCCCTCTTCCTGAGCCGCTCTTTTTAATACCTGGCAGTTAATTATATTATACTTAGCCAGAGTCATAAAGACTCTATCTGGCAACTTCTTTTTAATAACATCTTTAATGGCTAGTTGCAGCGCATTATTGTATACTAAGACTGAATTATTCTCGTTGGCTTCCTCCAACGCTAACTTATTTATTATAACATACGACTTTCTCTCCAAGTCGTTTACAAACTTACGTAAACTTCCATGATAATTGGTGCTATACACCTGTCGGATGAGCTCCTCGTACGGCGTGTGGTTCTTGAACTCGTTGATTAGGGCGTCTTTCATCTCTACCCATCCCGCCGCCTGAGTCATCTGGATTACCCTTGATGCCTCACCGAAGACCTGCATCTCCACTGCTGCGTACATCACTTGTTGCTGCCTCTCGTCCTCCGTTGGATAGAGTTGCTGAATGAACTCAACTCTTTTGATAAAGGAGCTCAATGTCTCCGGTGCTCCCTCGAAGATCGGGATCTGTCTGATCTGCTGCAATGCCTGGTTGATATGTATCTCCGACAACGCTCTGGGTGGATTTGCCATTTTGTTTGTTTTTTTGTTTTTTTTTTGCTTGACTTAACGTTTGTTTTTAAATTTGTATTTATAATTATGTTCCACGGTTTTTCACTTTTATTAAGATTATACCGACCGTATAGGTTTTTTGTTAAAGAAAAGTTTTCTTTCCAATCGCGTAATTAAATTCACGAAAGTTCTTTTGCGGATCTCGATTTTAAAAATTAATTTGATTAATTCGTTATTCGCTGATCATAGATAAAACTAGTTATTTAGTTTTATCTCTCACTGACCAGTACCGTACAACTTATATCAAAAGAAAAACTATTAATCGAGATCCTACCGACTGCGCCAATAATATGTAAAACGTTAGTTTTGAATTAAAAAATCATTTTATTCAATAAAACATTTAGACAATGAGCGATCTAACTCTAAGTAATGTTAACAATACAAGCTATAAAATCGAACTAAAGAATGCTGCTGCATTGATCAATAATGAAACCTCCGATTCTTGGGTGGTTTCATGGCTTTGTGCTGAGCTGCCTTGGTCCCCATGGATTACGCTGCGCTGGCTTGTTTACAGTATGTTTTTATTTACAAGTCGGCGCTGGCCAAGATTTTGTTTACGCAGCTGCAGACTGTTTATAATTGGGTTGCTTATAATTGTATTGTTTATAATTGTAACGCGATGCCGGCTAAGTGCTGGCGTTGACATATTCTTATTGGTAACTTCAAAGGCGTGGGTGCAGTTGACAATATGGATATGTCACTTTTGTGCTGACGCTGATCATAGTCAAGTGGATGGGGTCTAGCCGCGGAGCGTTGTAAGGGGTCTAGCCGCGGAGCGTTGTAAGGGGTCTAGCCGCGGAGCGTTGTAGGGGTCTGCTGATTCGGTGGCCACTCCGGTGATCGCTGCCAGATATTTGTAATTGTATGCGCAATGCCGGCAAAGTGCAGGCGTAAGCATAATCGTAACATATTCTTATTGTTAATTTCAAAGGCGTGGGTGTAGTTGACAATATGGATATGTCACTAT